>JAJOOH010006176.1:0-21117 GCA_029582605.1 Solanum gracilifrons
TGAGGGGTTTCTTTAGAGTCATAGTGTGAGGTTTTATAACCTCTCACCGAGAATAGAGACCTAGGAGAAAGTAAAAGGTAGCTCTAGTGCACTAGACACCATGAGGGATGAGCTTGCTAGCTTGCGAGCGGAGGTTCTTCAGTTGCATTCTACTGATATATCTATACTTTGGGGCGATGTTTCCCTACTTGATTCACCTACCTCCATGAAAGAGACGCCTAGTACTGAGCCTTTTCACAATGAGCAGCCTAAGATAACTGTGAGTGTTAACGTTGTTGATGATATAGTGAGAGGGCCGAGAATGAGTTGGTCGAGGAGACAGACGAGAAGCAGTTGAGTAGTGAGGGGTATGGGATTGATCAGACCTTGACTGAGATGTAGGAGATCGAGGAGGTCATTCTTTAGGTTACCCTAAAGCAATCCCTTTGGGAGACTTCAGCTCTTGGCACTAATGAAGTCACTTCAGACTCCCCCAGACAAATGATTCAAGCATTGATGCCACAGTTGAGCCTTCCCTACCGCCTCTAGTGATCTTGTTGTCGGGCATTGATGCCCCTCTTAAGTCTTCCCCACCATAGACTCTAGATGAGAGTGCTCCACAAGCATAGCCTATCAGGAGGACCACTACAAGAAAAACAGCCTCTAAGGAAGGGAAATATGGTCACTAAAAGTCCAAATCTCGTCCCAATTGAGAAATAGCGACGGCAAAATGCTGGTCGCAACCCGTCCTAATAGCTTCCGTCGCAAAATCTTAACAAGGACGAGCTCAAACATCTGGTCGTTAAACATCTATAATGACGGTAAAAAAACTAGTCCTTATTAGGTATTTAGAGACGACATATCTCGTCCCAAGTAGACGTTCTACATTAATGAGAAGTATTTATTTTCTGGTCGCTAAACCTTTTTTGCGACGAACAACTAATTGGTCCTAGATTATACTTTAGAGACGCAATAGATTAGTCATTAGAGACGAGCAACTACCTGCTCTCTAATTGACCACCAATGGTCCTAGAGCTTGATATCACAGAATTATACATTTCATCAATAAATATAAAATTGCTACCGAAGGTGCCAATACAAAATTCGATATATGTATCCAGAAAGATAGAAATCTGATTCAGCTCAATAAATCAGTTTATATCCATTGATGTTGGTTTCAACATTTTCTTAAAAAAATAGTTAGATAACATTTAGAGCTAGACTATGATATCAAGTTTTGCATGACATCCGTAGCAAAATAATGAGGTTGTGCATCTTCTAATCTTGCATCTTGGCTTGAACTTCAACCTTCAAAATATTCAAAATTTTGAAAAGATGATAAGTAACTATTTGTATAGTACGTGTAAATCTATCACTAGATTAGGTATACGACTCACCCCCAAAAGTAGTTTAAATTTCATCAAGTATTATCCCGATACATGAACAAAGCTGCAAAAATATAAGAAAAAATAATTAGAAAAGCCTTGAGATGCATTAACCAAGAATTAATCTGTTTCTAAAACCAAACAGAGGCAGAAATAAAAATTGGGAAAAAGTAAAAAAAACAGAGAAGCTGAGCAACTATGCAAAAAATTAAAACAAGAGGCAGAAAATGTTGTGCGCAGCTGTGCAGAAAGTGTGTAAAAACTATAGGAAGAAGAAGTTGTGCAGAAAAAAAAAACAGAGGATGAAGAGTTGTGCAACAATGGTTAATATAAAAAATGGAGGAAGAAGTTGTGCAACCGCAGTAATGTCGGAAACAAAGGAAAAAGTTGCGCAACTGTGGAAAATTTAGAAATTAATGTATCAAGTTAAAAATGTTGCGTCTTTTAAAAAAATGGTGACGCATCAGTATCTCACCCCATCGCCTTCTTAATGCCTCGTGCCTTCTCTAGCTCGCCGTTTTCATCCCTATATTATTTTAATTTATTCAACACAATAAGGTTACATAAGCAAATAAAAAGCAAATATCTTGATAAATGTTTGATATTGTAGTAATTTTAATATAACATATCGATAAAATACATCTCTCGCCTTTTTTTTTCCAGCAATTAAATATCTTTATTACTCACGAGTAAGTTCATTACAGTGTCATAGCATAGTTAAATTACAATTTAGCTATCTAGATTAGTATACTTAAGCCTAATCTTAAGGTATAGCTCAGTAGATGAAACCATAAGCCCTTGAATTAGGACTTGAGTTCCATGGATAGCTCTAATGCCCTTGAATTAGAAGTTGAGATCCATGGATAGCTCTAACGCCCTTGAATTAGAGTCGAGGTGCTAATGTTTACATGATTGCAATGCAAGTTGTTTACATGATTGCAGTGGGAGCTTCTGTGTATTCTTTTTGGCGTGAAAGATATAATAGGATCTTTCCGCAGGAAAGGAGATCTGAAGATTCTATTGTGAGGGTTGTTATACATGGAATTTATTATCGAGCAAACATGGTGCCTAAGTTATCCATTCATATTACTAGGCTTAAAACATACTCTATTTGAACCATTGCTAATTTAGAACTAAGTGTTGGTGTTTTATTATACATGAACTGAACCATTATCTATATCTTTTTGTGTTGTTAAACGCCGCTGCTAACATTCACCGATATATTATATGTGAAGCAAGGGATCCTCCCTTTTGATTCATGGTCATTCCTAGGCTCTGGTTGACCCTCTGTGTCATACTCTTAATCCAACCAACTCAATCTACGATAATAACAGGGCAAAGAACAGGTCATTGATGCAACTATTGGGAGATCCGAAACTCTCGCTTACCTATAGAGAGCAGAACAAGGTAGCCGACCTCTTAGCCAAGGAAGGGGCCAAGAAGTGTTTATTTGAGCACACAAGGATTTTGCAAGTTCCTCCGATGTTCGCAAATGAGGCAGTTTGTGCAGATAAACTAGGAACTACTTATCTAAGGGAAATTTCTACTCATAATAGTAATCTGGTAGCAGCCAATGATACCATATATACAGGGAATAATACTATTCCCTTATTTTGTAATGATACTTAAGCTTCTTTGCTAATAATATCATCCAGTTCACCAAAAAAAAAACATAGCAGGGCAAAGAACTAATGCATGACTTTAGCCAGAATATTGAATTACAAGAAAAACAAAAAGTAAAGTAAAGAACTCTGTAAACAGTTTGCAGGAACGTAAAGAACTCTATCAACAACATTTTATATGAAAGTAAAGAACTTTAGTTTGATAAATTCAAGAACGTTAACACTTGCTCCATAAATTTTGTCATTCTATTTGACACAGAGCTATGACAAATGATTTTAAATACAACAACTAAACTAGTAGCTTGCGACTAAAACGGCAACTAGTTGATAGTTGGTGTGAGATCTTGAATTTCCCTGAGTTCTTAACATGTATGAAGATTCAAATGTGGCCCCTCCTATTTTGTTTTTACATAAGACACAAAACCATATCTTAGTTGTTTAGTTACGGAAGAAAAATATATTAGCTTTTCAAAATAAGCAGTCAGTATAAAATCTGATTGTTTCAACACACAATCAGATTTTGAATATACTTCAAAAAATAAAGGAAACGACCAGATTGAGTGAGTGATGAAGGGTAACTAAAACAAAACAAACAACAAATCGAATCTAGAAAAGAAAAAATTAACTTGCGAAAGAGAAGGCATCCCTTAGATTCGAATAGATAGAAAATAAAGATTGAGGTAGAACTGTGATGACCTACAACCTGATCCTAAAAGTCCAAATCTAGTCCCTAAAAGTCCAATTAAATGACATTAAGTTATATAAACGATTATACATTAGTTTGTAATTAAGATGTTGAATATAGAAATGTGTATACAAGATTCCTTCTAGCCTACCCTGAGATAATACTAAGTATTTATACCCAAGAAAAATTCAAACAGTATACTTTATTACATAAGATCATCTAAAACTCTAGCTTGCGACTATACAATATCACTGGTTGTACTTACTGGTTGGTGATCAGAGCTCTAACTCATTAACTCTAGAAGCTTAGTCTCTTTTCCTGGAAAAAAATTTCTGGTATTATCCTCTGCAGATAGCAACAGGACCAAATCAGAAGGGTCTCAAGCTTTATGATCCAAGTTATCTTAACACAGAACCTTAGGTCATCAATATGCTATAGATGGTGATGCCGGGATCCTTAGATATAGAAGTTACCCTATTAAAGAGCTGGATGAGGGAAGTTCCTTCTTGGAAGTGGCATACATTTTGTGCAAGTGTTTCTCATTGTAGTTTTATATATATTTAAACTTCTAATGTGCTGGCAGATTCATTTTATGGTGTCTGGATTGATTTCTATGAGGATTAGACAATCTCTTGAAATTTGTCCTAGAAGTAGTTTAACTATTTATCAAAATGAATGATCAAAGCCAAATAATAATGCAAAAGGTTTTCTTTTTAATTAAATGATAAATAAGGATAACAGATGTGCCCTCAAACCTATAGGTTGTATCAGTTGAATAGAATTAAGATTAGATGCGAACATTAACAAATGGATATACATTAAGGAATAAGCATGGAGTGGATCATCTTGAGAGCATGTTATTGTTACAGAAAAAGTATAGGTGTGAAATTGTATTTTAAACGTTGGAAGAAGCTGCAATGCTGTAAAACTTTTTTATTGGTCTATGAAGAGAGAAATTGCTAAGCAATTATAATGCACCTTCTTAGTTTTGGGAGTTTGCCCACTAGTTGTCTTATGCGGTCTATTTAAGAAATTTATCTTTGCTCTAACTTAACTACAAAAGCTAACTCAGAAGGCGAGGATTGCCCAAAAACATATAAAGAGACCTCTAGATAGACAAATGCTCCCTACTCGACTCCAAAAAAGAAGGAAGAAATGGAAAATATGTTGCTCCATACATCGAACTTCTCTGCTGGTTTATCCTTTCTTTAGTGTTTATTGAAACTTTAGTGTATGGCAATTTACCATCTGAGAACGAGCTGCCAGACTGGGAGTTCACAGTTTCACAACATTCAACAGTTCCACAAGGACTCTTGATGAACTCATACTTTATGTCTCTAAGAAAATTTTAGTTAGTTTTTATTTAGCTTTGACACTCGCAAATGCTTCCCATGATTTAGAAAAGAGGAGTTGGCATGTATCCTTTTTCTGTAAAGTAAAAGAGCTACTTCACGAGCAAGAGAAAAAAAGCTACTTCAAGAGTAAGAGGTTCACAATGAGTTCAATTTATAGTGACGAAGAAAAGTATTCACTACTGTTTACAATACCTTCATTCAATGGTATTGCTACTTCAGTCCCAAAACATCAGCATTGAATATATAAACAAATATACTATCCATGAAATAATTAGCTATTTAAAAATCGATATGCAATATGTATACAACATGATTATCAAACTACGATTCTTTAGACACATAATACAGTAGAAACTTAAATATACTTCAATGTTCAAAAATAAAGAAAAATGTTCAGACTGTGCAAAATAAGAAGAGTAACTCAAATAAAACAAACAATAATCTCTAAAGATAAAATAATTGGTGGAAGATAGGCATACTTGAGATTCGAGTAGATAGAGTAGAATTATTAGGGCAAACCTTCGATGACCTGTGTTTTCTCTGTTTTGAGAAAGCATAAATCAAAACGTTGAGAGTTCTGATAGTTGTTGCACAGATCGACTCTAGCAGCTAGGGCAGAGTAAGTATCTTTACTTTGTGACCCAGATGAACACATCGAGAGTTCTAGGAATTGCCTTGCAGATCTATACTAGCAGCTAGGGCAAAGTAAGAACTATGTGTTTAGTTTGTGACGATGGGTCTAGAAAGAGAGAGTTTTTGTGTTCTCTTTTAAGAATTTATTACTTTAGTATTTGTGCCTAAGATTTCATCAAAACAACGCTTTTTATTTTTCCAATATTTTAATATTTTATTTTGCCATACTTTCTCCCGCATAAGACCCACAAATTTTAATTTAGGACCAGTTATTAATTTCTTTAGGGACTAGATTTAGTACCTTCCCAATAAAATATGGAATTAAGGACTAGCAGAAAATCTCGTCCCAATATATGTACTTTTAGAGACGAGATTATTAACTCGTCCCTAAATGTTGGTCTTAAATAAGGCTTTTTCTTGTAGTGGACCCTTTTATTCAAGCCTCTTGTACTTTTAGTTTCATTGCATTAAGGACACTACTTTTTTTTTTGTGGTGTGATGGCCTTTGAGACAATATTCCCTTTTTTGATTGTATTTTGTTATTTTGAGTTTTGAATAATTGTAGTACTTTACTTTTGTTTATATTATAGTGCTCTTTTGGTTGAAGTGTGTCTCTTGTTTCTATTTTGTTCTATCTTTATTTTGCAACCCTCATGAGTTTTAAAAATTGTGAAATGCTTAGAGTTTTCATTGATAATAATTTAAGGATCGATTATGTTCAACATAATGTCTTATAGAGTACTCATAATGAACATGGTGTAGACTGTTGGTGTTGTGAGAATGAAATCGATGTGGTTTCACTTTTGAGCGATATCTTTGAATCTTTTGTTGACTAGTTGTTTTTTTATGTGAGCCTTGCAATGAACATCACACGTACAATTTATATATGTTTGTGTATGTGATAAATGAGTCTATTTTGAAGTGAGATGTGTGGTGAGGTCTTACTTGAAAGCATGGTTCTAGAGTCCTAGAATTTGTCTTGTTATTCCAATTGTTTCAATCTTTGTGAATTTGAGACATGATCTTGGGAAAAAATTTGAAGAGGGAACCCAAATGTCTATAAGCCTTTCTGTCTACCTTGTGTAAGTGTGCATCCATGTTGGCACCATTTGAGCCTAACCTATTTGTTGGCAAAACCAAAAGAAAGCCTCTTGAACCAAATTGTCTCTACCTTCTCACCAAAAATCCTTTTCGGAGCATTGTTATGTTTGGATAGCCAACTTAGGCCAAAATCTTAAATTAGGGTGTGGAAGGAAGAAATAATGAAATCCAAGTGAAGGGAAAAGAAAGATGAAATGAGCCTCAATTTTGATAGTTCCTACAAAAATAAAAATAAAACCCTTATTTTGAAGAAAAAGATTCATTGTGATGGAAATGCATTTGAAAAATGAAATGTAAAAGAGAAATGGATGAAATAAAGGGGATTCCAAATAAATTGAGTGACAAGTCAAAGTTTGAGTTCTCAAATAAAAAATGCAGGAAAAGAACTTGAGAAGAGGTGAACATGATTGCAACAATGCTTTGAAAAGGTGAAGTCACCAATACAAATTGACCATACCTTAACCCTTAGCCCCATTACAAGCCTAAAAGGCTCTTGAGATCTTGCATGAACTAGGTTATGTGAAGATTGGAAAATATGGGCAAATATATGAGACAAAGCTTGCATGTGTTTCTCTTTTGAGAGAGTGAGAGTTTCATTTTCTTAACACCTTTGTTGATTTGCCTTGTGAGAGTATGGAATCGTTCTTGATATGAGGTCACTTGAATACATATGTTGAAACATGTTCTTCCATTAGGCAAGAAGCTAAAGTGAGCTTGAGCTTGTGTTGAGACCAACTAGTCATCATTTGAAGCTTTTTTTTTATCATGATTGAGAGTAGTCTTGTTATGGCACTTGCATGTTAGCTCTCATTGAATATTGTTGTAGACACCCTTATTGAGCTAATTGTGTTCTTAATTTATTTAGGATATACAAAAGTTTAAGTTGGGGATGAGTGGTAAATTTGCACTCATTTAAGGTCTATTGACCTCAATAATTAGTGTCATAAATGCCTAATTTTATCCTATTCTGATAAAATGTTGATGATTTGTAGCTATATAGGAAATTGGACAAGGCAAGGATTGATGTTTGAAAGAATGGCAAAAAAGGCAAAAACAAGTGTAAACTATACATTGTTGATCGCCTAACAAGAACTATGAATCTCTGGTTGAGCATGACCTCACCTAAAATGATTATGCATAGCACTTGTGTCTATTGAATTAGGTTGGTGGACTCAAGTAGAGAAGGTGATGAACCGAATAAGAAAGTCGACCTTGATGAACATCGCCCAAAATGATAGTTTGAAATAAAAAGAATGACCGTTCGAAAGGCAAACTAAGGTGATACTCAGTGATTAACCAAACGTGTAAGGCTCACTTAATCAAGTTTTCCAACTGAGGTTCAAACACCTAAAGCCTAGAGAATTAAAACATGAGTTGAGGAACAAGAGGTGATTCACCGAAAGAGCTCGGTGAGCCGTACCATTGTTGCTAATTGTGTCACATATTGGATTTTGGGCCTAATCATGGGAAATTATAAATAGCCCAAAGGTGAGGGAAATAAAATTTCATGCCACATCAGAGTGTGCATGAAGATTTATGGAAAAATAAAGTGTAGAGAGAGAGCACTTCACTTTTGTGAATAACACTTTCTAGCTTTTGGGGTATTGCAACTTTGTGCTTGAAATTGACAAACTGAAGTTGAATCCATTGTGGGTTTACTTGTAATAGCTTAATTTCATGTTACCCATGATTGTTTTCATGGAAGGTATAATCTCTTTACTTTTAATATGAGTGTCTAAAACCCCCAGATCTAGGGGTGCAATTAAGAGGTTTGGTGTTGATTTGATGTAGTGGGTATTGTGCTATGCTGTTTTTTGTTGTTGTCATACCTGAATTTGGTCTTATTTGCATGGAGTTAATTTATGGTTTAAGGTTGCAAACTTAATTCCTACTTTTAATCTCTGGTCGATGCTCGAAAGAGAATGATTATAGTGGATAATTAGTCTGATACTAGCAATTTAGGTTTGATGTATGTAACTTGCTTGAAAATAGAGGTTATGGGTCCAATCTATTTTCCCTATTTTCGAAACAGAGAATGGAGTAAGGTATTGGGTTGTTTAGACTCGTAATTAGATGAGACCGAAGGAGATTCTATGCATAGATGCTTTGAGATCAAAAGAGATTGGTGTTAATGAAGATGACTTAGCCTATTCATGAATTTTCATCTCTATAGAGCAACACAAATACCCCTATGTGACACTGATTTTGAATCCCCGTACCCCTAGATTGATTGTTAACTCTTGAATTCTTCAATATTTTAGTTTAATTGCTATAATTGATAACCAAAGCTTATTAATAAATTGGTGGAATTATCCACAGACGTGTTCATACTATCACAAAAGTGCTATCTTAAAATCCAAATTTCTCTAAACGAATTCTCCACGATATACCATTCTCTATACGATTTGACCCCGACTCATTATCGAGTATTTTTATTTACTATGAACCCTGTGTGTTTTAATTATTTTTAAGGAGGACATTTGAGCGTATCATTTAGCCACTCTCTGGTTGAGATAGATACATTAACTATTATTGGCTCGTTTGCCCCAGAGCCTTCCCCTACTGATATCAGAGGTACTATTCTTGTTATCTTATTTGGTGACGAGGTCCCCTCTATGGACACTTCTCGTGCGCCAGGAAGCGCACAAGGACTTCTGAGCGTGCTACTGATAAGGAGGAGGAGCGGAGTGCAAAGAAAAAAGAAAAGCAACATTTTGTGGATGCTAGTTGTTGGAGCTTCTGGTTCGAGGGGTACTACTGATGCTTCTCCTCGGATGGTTAGAAGGATCACTACTGATGGTGCACCCCAGACTACTCTAGAGGGTGTCAATGACGGCACCACACATGTTGATACATCGAGTTCAGGCCGATCAGACCACCAGCTTCTTGATAGTTCTTCGGTGCTTGAGTGCCACAAGTTTGTCTCACCCTATGTTTTATTTTATATGTGCATTGACGGCATTGCACTGTTTTCATGTGGAGGGTGAACAAATTGTGAGCGTTAGAGTGAAGTCTAAATAATCCAACTCACAATCCTTCCTTGGGGTTTTCTTGTGTGTATTTTTTTTCTAAAAGGAACTCCTTAAGTTCTGTCAAGCTGGCATGTTTAGGATAGTAAATTGTGGAAGTACACTAGAAATAAAAGCTTGATGGAAAAAGAGCATGAAAACTGGCACCCCTCCAAATTTTAAATTATGTGCTATATCTGTGTGATTGATAAGTTTAATGTGTAGGATCTTTCTATGACATGATCGGAATCAATTTGACAACATGACTTAAGTTGTAACATGAACCAGACACACTCTTGATTTGAAATTGAAACAAGGTGTCATTTATGTGTGTGGGTGTTTGTATATTCATACTATATGTGCCAATCTAGAACTTGCCCATTTAGTCTAGCTAAAATTATTTAACTGTGAATCGGAAAATGATCATAGGCCATTGCTGAAAATAAGCCCACTTAAGCCTAAACACAACCAAACAAATAAAATATTTACTCCTATAACACCTCGGAATTCAAGAAAGAGCTAGAAAGCACAAAAGGGCAAGTCCACGAACCCAAAATGGACCATATACCCTTCACAGCACCCTAGAGAGGACATTTACGGGTCCACAGCCCATTAAGGGCATCATGAGACCATCCAGGACTGCCCCTAAGTAGGAGTCACCTGGATAGTGCCTTAGAATACCCGTATAAGGGTCTATACAAGTGCCCTAGATAGTAAGGTTGCACCCCAAGTTCACTGTGAAGGACCATGGATGCCTAGACAGTTCATGAAGCTTCACACGGACCATGAAGTCGTCTGTGAAAGGTACTTATCAGGTTTTGACCTATTATATTAAAGGTCTTCGAGTCCTCTTTCCAACGCCCCCAAGTTTGCCTAGTTTCAAGCCCGGAGTAAGAATTTATGCTCGTTTGGGTGAAGCCCTATCAAGCAGGGCAAGATCACGACCCACTAGATGGGTGAAGCCCTATCAAGCATGAATCCCCTTTTGACAGTCACCTCATCAGTATTTAGTGTGGGTCGTATTTGTCTTTTCTCATATGTGGTTTGGTACTTAAACTTTGTCATTCGGTACTAAGAATACGTCGTTTTACTTTGTCTTAGCCTAGTAAATTAGTCAGAAACTACCAAAAAAATCATTCTCCTAAAACCATCAAACTTAGAAAGAAAAGAAGAGAAATAGCCGACAATTTTATCTCAAGAACAAGCAGAGCTCTCCTTCAAGTTATGCCCCGAAATCCAAAGAATTTCTCCATAGTTTCCTTCAATAGGTATATGGGATTTCACTAGTGGGATCTTTTCACCCATTAGGTCCCTAGAATTCAGTCAATTCTTCAGTTTCTCCATAAAATGTCCAGACATAGGGTTCCTAAATCTTAGGGATCCATTGGAATTTTGTTGTTATAGTTTCTATGATGTTAATTACATGTTTCTTTTAGAATTAGTTAGTCCCATTTATAAAACTAAGAAACCCTAGCTCATGTTAATTATCTGTATTTCATAAGTTATACTTTCTAGGCATATTAGTGAGACAATCATGCTTCAGAATTTGAAAGCCATACCCTTTAGTATATGTATGATGCATTCTCAGATAATTATCAGTGTTTTGAGCTATTCATTATTACAGTTGAATTCTTAGCTATATATTCAGTTGGGAGTAAACTTAGCATCGAGTTGGACTAGGGTTCAGTGTACCCTCAATTCCCAGAATTATCTGCCCTCATAGGTTTTTAAGTCCCTTCTGTTAGGCATCAGTTTCAGTGATCATGTCATAGTCATGCATTAATACCATGGAAAGGTATATTGGGTCCTCTCGATGGGGCGTAAACATAAAACTCCACATTATCTCACATGGTTTATGTCAGTTTCCAGCATATCCCACAGTCAGATTCATGTTGCATTGACCATGTATTCAGTGTATATTTCAGTATTCAGTTCAACATGTTATATCTTCATGTTTAATAGTTGGTTATTTCATGCATGTTAGTTTTCAGTTATGCTTCAGTATATCTATTTTCCTTGTTAAGTTTATGTAACACCCCGAATCTAATAGTCTAAGCTAAGGGCTAAAAGAGAGGCCAAGAGCCAAAAAAGTGAGCTTGGGCAACCTTCACAAGGACCCATAGGGCCGTGAAGGGAACCACGAGTCGTGGTGGTGCCCATGGTAACTCACAATAGCTAACCACATTGTTCTCAAAACCCAAAAGAAATCCAAAGTTCTTCTCTCCAATATTTCTCTCACAAGAACTTGAAGAAGAAGAAAGAGTTCAAGCTAGAATAGAGATCAATTCTCTATTCCTCAAGAAATTGTGGGCTCTGATATCAAGGTATGATGGCTTTCTATCCATGGGGTCCCCAAGATTCCCTCATTAAAAAGTAGAAATTCCCTAATTTGAGTTAGGGGTTTTGTCTAATGTTGTGGTCTTGATGAATGTTGATCCAATTGATTGGATTATGATTGTTTGTGCATGAATTGATAGGATTGCATGTTTTTAGGATGAGATTACATGTACCCATGCTTAACCCATGTTTCTAAGTTGGAATTGATGTAAATGGGTTTGATTCTATGAAAAGAGAATTTGAGGGTTTAGATGGATTCTTATAGGATTGATGAGATACATTAAAAGTGATTTGAGATTGAATCATATATGATGATTATGAGATATACTTCTTTGAGAGTAAATCTTATGTTATGAATTGTAAATTATTGATGTAATTGTTGTGGAAGGGATAGTTCCCACATGAATTTCTTAAATATGAATGTGAAAGTCTTTCTCACATTGAATGATTCTAGGTTGAAAGGATTGCTTACCGAAAATGAATCTAGACTAAAAGACTAAGAAATCGATGAGGCTAGAGGCGATTACCCTTGACCTCTAAATGAGAAGGCTATGAAGTGATTTCCCATGTTTCTTAGAATTGAACAAGAGGTGACTCCCCATGTTCCTATTACGGTGTTATACATGGAGGCGAGTACCCATGACCCATTAGTGAAAGATATGGAAGTGAGTACTTGTGTCGTATAATGAAAGGACATGGAGGCGAGTACCCATCATTATTTGTGAAATGATGTGGAGGTAAGTACCTGTGTCATATAATGTTGGGCATGGAAGTGAGTACCCATGATCCTATAAGATAGACATGGAGGCGAGTACCCATGACCATATATATAAGGCAAGAGGCGACTACCCTTTAGCCTTTATAGGAAGGCAATGAAGTGATTCCCTATGTCTATAAAAGATAAGCTAAAGATGAGAATGATAAGTGATGAGCTTGGATGATTGCTAAGGTTGCCTTCTATGATGAGTAAGACTAGTGGAGGATTTCCCATGTCTTGGCTAAGTTTGCTTTGAGGTTACTTTAAGAAGTACTCCCTTATGTTGAAATGATCTATTATGTGCATTCGTTATGCTTATGACTTATATTGTCTAACTCTTATGCTTATGTTGATGTTTATGCAAGCTATCATATTTAGTACATTCTTGTACTAACGCATACTCTTGCCTATATTTATTATCCAAATGTAGGGTCCGACGTTCCCGACTCTTATCCCTATGGTTAGGATCTTAGTAGAGGCAAGATTGAAGATTTGTGAGTCCTCATAGCATTCCAGGATTTGGCCATCATTTCCTTCTGTTCTTTTGATTTTGAGTTTTTAAATATTGTTGTATGGGTTGTGTTCCAATGAATCCTTGTATTATATGGTTTTGAGACAATTGTATGCGACTTCCGCTTCGTTTTATTTAGACTTTCAAGTTGTTGGAAATGTTTTAAATTTTTCTGAATTTCTATTATCTTGACTATGAAAGTTAAGTTTCTTATATGAGACCTCTCGGGGTCTTGTATGCCATGTTAGGTCTAGGGTGTAACCCTAGGTCGTGACAGTTTATATTCTTCAGCTTAGAATATATCCCACATGCTCAGTACATTCAAAATACTGACACATTCTTTTGCGCTACTTCATTGTATGATGTATGTTCAGACACTCAACATCAAGACCACGCTTAGCTCGACTTCCAGTCCGTACTCAGCAGCTTCATTGGTGAGTCGTCATAGTTTGAGGACGATAGACATCCTTTACCTTTCAGTATTCACATTTCAATTCCAGTCTTGTTAGAGTTAGTTGAGGGCATGTCCCAGCAACTCAGATCAGTGAGAAGCTTTCAAACATATGTTAGATTCACCTTGAGTTGTTAGTGTTATTTTTAGTTATCATTATATTCTTCATCTATTTTTTATATTCAGACATGTTAGGCTATTCCTCATTTTAGATATTAAATTATTTTCAGCTTTCACACGGTGCATGTTTTAATTAAACTTGTATAGATATGTCATGTCATGGGTTAGCTTGGGCTCACTTGTGACACTAAGCACCGTGTTGCTTTTAGGTCGTGACAAACTTGGTATCAGAGAACAGAGTTTAAGTGTCCTAGGATATCTAAAAGTCGTGACAAGTAGGGTCGTCTTATTGGGTGTGAAACGCGCCACACTTATGGGGTAAGATCTATAAGACATCGTTAGGAAAATCATCCCTTCTTTCTATTCCATCTCACACTATAGAGTATAATCTCTACTTAATCTCCTTTGAACTCCTTCTCTTCGCATTTCATAAAATGCCCCCCAAAAGAGCTAATGCAAGGAATCAGCCAGCAGCTCCAGCAGACCCATTGAATGAGCAGGTCACGCATGCCGAGTTTAGGGCTGCTTTCCAAATGCTTGCTTAGTCTATGACAACCCAAGTCAATTAGCAGGTTCTGGGCCCAGCTCCGTTGCAGTCTAACACTACTCTAGCTATAATATGAATTTCACTGAGATGACCCCTCTGGAGTTTTATAGGTCTAAGTTAGAAGCAGATCTGTATGCCCTTCTCAGTCTCTACTCCAGTTGGTCACCCAATTTTAGCTAGACGGATATACAAAAATTTCCCTGTCACAATTTCCCAAGAAGCCACCTCAGCAGACCTTGTAGAGTTAGTAATGATAGATTTTGATGTTATTCTAGGCATGGATTGGTTACATTCATATTATGCCTCTGTAATTGTAGAACTAGGGTTGTTCGGTTTCAATTTCAAAACAAGCCAATCTTACAATTTAAGGGTAGTAAATTATTGCTTATAGGTCGATTTATCTCTTACCTTCATGCCAGGAAAATGATTTCCAAAGGGTATACCTATCATCTTGTTCGGGTTGAGGATTAAAACTCGGAGACCCCAACTCTTGAGTCAGTACTAGTGGTGAATAATTTTCAAGAACTATTGCCACAAGATCTTCCCAGAGTTCCTTTTGAAAGGGAAATTAACTTCAGAATCAATCTCCTTCCAGATACCCAGCCTATTTTGATTCCTCCATACAGGATGGCTCCAGATGAACTTAAGGAATTGAAAGAACAATTGAAAAACCTTCGGGATAACGACTTTATCAGACCCAATATCTCTTCATGGGGTGCACCAGTGTTGTTCGTGCGTAAGAGAGATAGTTCTCTCAGAATGTCTGTTGACTATTGTCAGTTGAACAAAGTCAAAATCAGGAATAAATATCCCATCACCATGATTGATGATTTGTTTGACTAGCTTCAGGGTGCTAGTTGCTTTTCTAAGATAAACCTCAGATCCGACTATCATCAGCTTAGATTCAGAGATAGTAACATCCTGAAGACAGCTTTCAGGAGTCGGTATAGTCACTTTGAATTCGTAGTTATGTCTTTTGGACTAACAAATTCTCCTACAGCTTTCATGGACTTAATAAACAGGGTGTTCATATAGTATTTAGACTTGTTCGTCATTATTTTTATTGATGATATCCTCGTTTATTCTTGGAATGAGAAAGAGCACGTGACTTATCTAAGAGTTAATCTGTAAACCTTAAAGATCACCAGTTATTTGCTAAGTTCAGTAAATGTGAATTTTTGTTACAGTCAGTCGCTTTCCATGGTCATGTGGTATCCAGTAAAGGGATACGAGTGGATTTTCAGAAAAATTAAGGCAGTAAAGTACTAGCCCTGAACCACTTCTTTGACTGATATCAAAATTTTCTTGGGTTTGGAAAATTACTGCAGGAGTTTTGTTGAAGGATTTTCATCCATAGCTGCCCCATTGACCAGGTTGACTCAAAAAATGGTCAAGTTTCAGTGGGCATATGAGTTTGAGAAACACTTCTTAGAACTGAATACCAGGTTGACTACAACTCATGTATGGACTCTACCAAATGGTCAAGACGGTTATGTCGTTTGTTGTGATGCATCCAGGATCGGCATAGGTGTTGTGTCAATGCAGTACTGTATGGTCATAACTTATTCTTCTAGACAACTTAAGGTCCATGAGAAGAACTACCTGAATCATGTCATCGAGCTTGCAACCGTCGTGTTCGCCCTAAATATTTGGAGACACTACTTGTATGGTGTTCATGTTGATGTGTTCACAGATCATATCAACTTCCAGTATGTGTTCACCAAGAAAGAGTTGAATCTTCACCAGAAGAGATGGCTTGAATTCCTCAAAGACTACGACATAAATGTGCTCTACCATCCAGGTAAGGCCAACTCAGTGGCTGACACCCTTAACAGATTATTCATGGGCATTGTAGCACATGTTGAGGAAGAGAAAAAAGAAATAGCCAGAGATGTTCACCGGCTTGCTCTCTTAGGACTTTGCATTATGGATACGTCAAATGATTGTGTGATAGTCTAGAATGGATCAAAATCTTCATTGGTAGTGAGGTTAAGGAGGAATAGGATAGTGATCCTATATTGCTTCATCAACAGAGAGTTGAGGTTTTCTCCCAAGGGGGAGGTGGTGTGCTTCGTTACCAGGGTCACTTATGTATCCCTAATGTGGGTGAGTTAAGGTTGTAGATCCTTACAGAATCCCATAATTCCATATATTCTATTCATTTAGTTTCCAGTAAGATGTACCGTTATCTAAGGAAAGTCTATTGGTCGAACGACATGAAGAGAGACATCGCAGACTTTGTGGTTAAGTGTCCTTACTATCAATAGGTTAAAGTATAACATCGGAAACCATGAGGTGTGACTCAGAAGATTAGCATTCCTACGTGGAAGTGGGAAGTGATAAACATGGATTTCATTACGGTTTACCTCGTACTCGCAGACAACATGAATCCATTTGGGGGATAGTGGATAGAGTCACTAAGTCAGCTCACTTCTTGGCATTCAAGACGACAGGTTCAGCGGAGGATTATGCTAGTCTCTACATTAGCGAGTTAGTCAAGTTGCATGGGGTTCCTTTGTCTATCATTTCGGATAGAGTTCCCTAGTTTACCTCTCACTTCTAGAGATTGTTTCAGAAAGGTCTTGGTAAAAAGGTAAATCTCAGTACTTTCATCCACAGACGGATGGTCAGTCAGATCGTATCATTCATGTCATGACCCAGGGGTATCCCCTAGATGTAACATGGAACATAGCCACTTAGCATATCACAACATAAGATAATAGAAAAGTATGAAAATTTAAAACATTTTTCAATATAATCAAGGTTTTATAACACGAAGCGGAAGTCTATTACACTTGTCTCAAACCATCTAATACTTGAAAAGAATTAGGGACATAGCCCATACAAAATCTAAACATAAAAAAAAGACATAAAAAGGAAAGGGTGATCAAGTCCTCAATGCTATGAGGACTCACCAAAACTTCTCTTCTTGATCTACTCTGAACCTAGCCATGAGGATGGAAGTCAATATCGTCGAACCCTACATTTGATAAGAATGTAGGCAAAGGTAAGTGCTAGTACAATAATATACTAAAATGATGGCTAGAATAAATCATCAGCATAAGCACATAGAAGAAATTAGTCAACATAAGACATATACCATCATCATAAGAGGCAATAACATAAGTCATAAGTAGAAGAGACATCACCATAAGACATAGGCTATAAGCATATTAGACAATAATCATAACTAGTGAGCATAAGAGATAACATCATAGTCATAGGCATAATCAATACATTTAGAACAACATAATGTAAGAGAAACACTTACATTTAGAACAACATAAGTCAAATCAAGGCAAGCTTGTGCAATGCATGGATAAGACCCATAATCCCACCCATCCTAAGCAAGTCACTTTAGGTTCTCATTCATATTTATCAGCTTTTGATCTCATCCTTAGCTTATTTCTCATAGACAATGGAACATTCACCTTTAGTCAAACATATCAAGGAAGGCAACTATAGCAATAATCCAAGCTAAGCATACAACATACAAGCAGTCCTCATATCAAGACATACTTTCAATACTTAATACCATATAGATCATCATGACATAAGAGAACATACCATAATTACCCTCAAAGCATACTTGTACAATGCATGAATAAGACCCCATAATCCCACCCATGCTAAGCAAAGCTTCTTAAATAATCAGAGTTCATAATTCATATTCTTATTGTGGGAATAAGCCTTAACCGACATAGACCATGTAAGCTTAACATAGAATTCGGTGTCTACCCCACATCGAAAAGGGGTTGCTCTACTTGCCTAAGGTAGAACCATACCCTTAGCTTAGGTGGATCCAATAGATAAGTAACCTACAGGGGCACATAGTTTATGGGATAAGGAGATTGCTACTAGAAACCCAGACTTAACTAAGGTAGAAGGTTTCCATCTCATGAGATACTTACTTAGGGAACCCGAACTCAACTAGCGTAGAAGGAACCTATTTGTAAAGCCGGACTCAACTAGTTGAAAAGCTTTCATTAGGAAGCCGAACTCAACTAGCATAAAAGCTTTCATCTCATATTCAATATCCACTCGGTGCTAGGCATTAATTCCCATTGAATTCATATTAAGTCTTGACTTAAGTTCATATTCATCGAAAAATGTCTTGACACTCAATCCAACATACCTCATACTATAGCTCATTATATCATGCATGAGAATATCCTTTCACCGTCCATGTCTACATATAGATTCAATAGGTGAGAAAGCCTCTCAAGAAATACTTCACATGTTCATCATATATGCCTAGTTCTCAAGACAATCTAACCACAGGCTTCATTTTTAAGCAATTCTAACCATATATCATCATATAAACTCAATCTCAATACTACTAATCATGATTCATCACATAAGCCCTAATCTAATCAATTCATGTCTACAAGATTAACTTTTAGGTAATTCATATCTAGGTGTTCTACTCTCAAATAATTCATCAATCTTAGAAGATCACATATAAGCCCTCAATTTCCCTTTTCATGGCATAAATCCAAACTATATCAATTTCACCCTAGAATCTTAGGTTAATCAAGAATACATGTATAATCATACTAAAAACATGTAATTACATCATAAAAAATCATAAACAACCTTTATCCACTCAATTGGATCAACATACAACAATACCCACAATACAGGAAGGAACCCTAATAAGAATTAAGGATTCATCTTCACAATTGGGGGAAACATGGGGCTTCATGGATGAAAGAGATCCACGAATGAATAATCCATCATACCTTGATTACAAAGACTAGCAAGCTTGAAACAATGAAGTTTTGACCTAGCTTGACCCTCTTCTTCTTCTTATTCTTCTTCTTTTTTCTAGAGAGAGGATTTTTTTAGAGGGAATTGGGTTTCTTTTGGGGGTTTAGAATTAATGATTTAGGATGACTTAATTAAGGGTCTAAAGTATTTATATAGGTGTTCTAAACTCTAGTAAAACGACACCACTTAATCCCTAATTAATTTCGGAAAGTTCCATAAATCCCCCATTTAACCGTTTAAAACAAGGTCACTGCCTCACCCACAAAACCATGCCCACAGGCCGTGGGTAGAACCACGCGGAGTGATGGTCAATCGTGCGTTGATTGGCTGGGCCCTATTTTTGGGACCCTCACACATGGGGTGTGGACCCCCCTATGGGATGTGGATCCCTCCGTAGGTCTACTATTTTTGGGTCAGAATCTAGGGTCCTCCTCAAAGGCCCTTGGTTGGTCCTTGGGGGTTTATACCTTGACGTTCTAACCTGAAACCCTTCATTTTAAGTACGGGGAGTCATTCACAACTCTAACCCTCACGTTAGGCTCTAGTTTTGTAACACCCCGTATCCGAAACAGACCAAAAATATGGATTTTGAGAAGTTGCAGGTGCAACCCACGATTTCCATTCACGGACCGTAGGTCAGACCACGGCCCGTGCTGGTGGTCCATGGTTCACTACTGCAACCCCTCCCTAAAACCAGCTCAGAAAAGCTGCCTAAGTCCCGACTCACGGACAGAACCATTGTTCGTAGATCAGACCACAATCTGTGGTCTATGTCTGTGGATCGAAACCTTCTTTACCCAGCCTCTAACACAAACTACAGTTGACCAGCATGAACCGTCATTTGATGCACAGTCCGTAGGTCTGACCGTAGGTGAGGGTAGAAGCCAGTTAGATGAAAATTGTTGAGTAGGTCAACTTCAGATGGTCATAAATTTTAACAAAAAATGAATTATGTGTCCCATGACCAATGATATGATAGATAATTGAATCCTCTTTCCAACACCACTGAGTTTGATAAAATCTGACCTTCGAGTAAAAAGTTATGCTCGTTTTAGTGAAAGCCTAGCGAGCAGGTTTGACCTACGGATCCAATCGACGGACCGTCGATTGAAAGAAGGCCCGTCAGTCCCGTCCGTCAGTCACTCTGACAGCAATTAAGTCAGGGGTCTTTTGGTCTTTTCCTAGTTCGTTTAACCCCTACGATAGGTCATTTAGACGCTAAATCATGAGGTTTTAGTCAATTTAAGCCTAGAAACATAACTAGAACTTACCTTAGTCAAAATCATTAATCAAAACTTAGAAAATTAGAACAAGAGAGGAGAAAAAGGTCAAGAACCCTAGTTCAAGAATGCAGCAAGGTTCCATCAGTTCCAGCCCCGAAATCGAAATATTTCTCTGTGGAATTTGTCACAAGGTATGTGGGATTTCACTTGTGGGTTCCTTTCGCCCATTAGGTCCCTAGAATTCAGTCAGTTTCTTAATTCCCTTATTATGAATAGACCTAGGGTGTCTAGAATTTCAATAGATCATTATGAATTAGTTATTTAAATATTCCAAATAAAATTATCATGTTTCTACTCAGTTTAATGCATGAATTTGAGAACCCTAGCTATGTATTTCTTTAGTTCTTGAATTACATATGCTAGGTCAGATATTTTAGTATTCAGTTATACATGCCTCGGTTTATGAATGCATCATTATCAGATTAATTGTTGCATTCTCAGTTTGCATATTCAGTTCGAGCTATCCAGTATTTACAGAAATTTAGTCATAACCAGTTAACTACTTA
Organism: Solanum gracilifrons; assembly: GCA_029582605.1. NCBI lineage: Eukaryota > Viridiplantae > Streptophyta > Magnoliopsida > Solanales > Solanaceae > Solanum > Solanum gracilifrons. The sequence continues at coordinate 21,051 of JAJOOH010006176.1, forward strand.
ATTCATTGGGAGTAGCATAATACCGAGTTGGACTAGGGTTCAGCGTACCCATATAGTCCCAGAACTA
>JAJOOH010006177.1:0-15265 GCA_029582605.1 Solanum gracilifrons
TATTTTTATTACTCTTACAAACATTATTTTTATGAAGTGCATTATATAATGCTTCCAATTTATTTTATGTTCACTAAACTAATATTGATGTATTTTTTATTTGGTAGGATTGTGTTGGTGCGATTGATGGAACATATATAGAAGGGGAGGTTCCTACAGCGGTGCAACAAGCATATCGTAATCGCAAAGGAAGAACATCACAAAATGTCTTATGTGCTTGTGATTTTGATATGCGATTTACCTTTGTTGTTGTTGGTAGGGAAGGTACCGCACATGATATTAAAGTACTTAAGAATGCACTTGTTGAACCAATGTCACAATTTCCATTTCCGCCACATGGTAACTTTAAATTACATCCTTAGATTAAATATTATTTATTTACACAAAGCTGTCTCATTTACGTCACATATGCTTTTAGTAATTCTTTATAAAATGTTTTTTTGGTAGATAAATATTATGTTGTTGATGCTAGTTTTCGAAACACAAAAGGATTTTTAGCTCCATACAAAGGACTACGCTATCATTTGCAAGATTACCGAGAAAGTGAAAGAAAGCCTCAAAACACCAAAGAACTACTTAATTATAGGCATTCATCTCTGCGCAATGTGATTGAATGGACTTTTGGAGCTTGGAAAAATAGATTTAGAATACTAAAACAAGACATGAACCATTATGATATTGATACACAAGTGAAAATTGTCATAGCTTGTGCAGTGTTACATAATTATTTGTGAGAATACCAAAGTAGTGATGAAATATTTATGGTCTATGAACATGAAGATATAGTTGCGGAGGATATTGACCAACAAATGGCCCAAAGTAACAATGTTGGTTTGTCTTCTCGATCACATGATCGAGAAATGCAAGTTCAACGTGAGGAAATTGTCCGTACTATGTGGGAGGGTTATATTAAAGACTAGTACACTACAATTTATGTTCAATTTTTTTTATTAAATTAAAGTTAGATGAAACAATTACTTAAGTGGAGAACAAATAGCTTTGTAATAATTTATTATGCGATTTTATAATTTTTTGTTTATTTGATAAGATTGAATAAACAATTGGGGCTATTTTAATAGTTTTACAATTTATGGGATTTTTATGTTTATGAGAAAATATACAACATAAAAATTTCATATCGCATGTCCAAACAAACCTTCAATTTCATCTCATGATTCCATATCATGATACCATATCATGATTCCATATCATAATACTATATCGCATGGCCAAATGGGCCTTAAGAATAGCATGACAAGTTTAAAGGCACAAATATCAAAGAATAGTTTTTACTCTCTTCTTTTATTTTTAATTGTCATGGTTTCTTTTTTTAGAGTGATCAAACTATAAGAACTTTGACTAATTGTCATGTATTTTTTCATCATATTGATATGCAAGAAATTACAATTTATAGTACTTTTAGTATAGTTTTTGAATATCTAAATTTTTGTGTAAAATATCTAATTAATGTAATCTAATTTAACTTTGAAAATTAGTCAAATTGACTTTTAAAAAGCGTAACATGACAAATAAAAGTGGACGGAAGTAGTATTTGTTATATGCAGTTACGCACTATTAATTTAAGACAATTATAGTAAACTGTTTTATATATACAAAACTTCACGCCGAGTCAAATTAAAACATATAAATAAAATGAGTGAAATAAATTTTAGGCCTTTTTTAGTTATTGTCTTTTGGCTAACTATTTCGTTGAGCCGCCCTTAAGTATAATAGTCAAATATGTTTTCTTATAAATATATACTTAATCAAGAATATCTTTCACGAAATTCTTGATTTTGCCACGGTAAGGAGTACCAATCAAACAACTGGTCAATCTATATTTCTGCATTGACAATAGTAACAAGTTAATCCCATATTTTATGAATATACTAATTATTATAAACATATACAGATGGACTGTCACTTTTGGAGAGACAATAAAATTAGGAAAAAAATAAAAACTTGTGATGTTGTAACTAAAGACCAACAAGCAGACATGTCACAAAAGAAATTACAAGGACAGAACATGAATATTAATATTGGTAGTTACAATTTATAACTAAAATTAGTTGGCTAATAGTAACTATAGTTAGCTATTAGAACTGTAGTTAGTTGTGTAATGTCAATTAAGTAGTAAGGTGAGCTGATTAGAAGTAGTTTAACAACCACTATGATTATGATTGTAATATTTTCTTACAGAATTAATAGACTTTACATTTTTCATTCATTCTATAATTCTATATCTATCATTTTATCTTTCTTAAACGAAAACGAAGAACACCATAGCTGATCTTGATTTCAAACTCAGATCTAGAAATTTTACAAGACATCTATTTGGAACAGTTCAAATAATTAATGTTTGATAAGTTGGGTTTTAAAAGGTATCTTAGGGAATACAGGATGAACAACAGATATAATATTAAGTGGATTTATATTACTATGTATGATTGAATTTTATTGAATAAACGACAGATAAATAACTGAAAATTGATTCTAAGACCTTATAAAAACTATAAATGGGAAATGTGGTTGTCTTTCATATCTAGAAGTTAACGATGCGTAGAATCAACGGATTTTGAAGTTTCCGGGATGTAAAACAGAGTATTAAATTTCAACTAGAACAGTAAGGCAACATACAGAATGCAAATACTCTTAATTGCAGAAATATAGGTGAAATTATTTTGATGTAACTCATTAGCATTTAAAAGAAAGGGAATTCAATGTAATGACAAAAGGAAGTTCAAAAAGTAGATACTATATATTATGTGTTCAAGTGTGAATTTTAACGCCCTTCATCTGCAGTTATGCCTCTCTAGTCTCTACTAATAATTGAAACATGATAAAAACTCACTGATTTTCCTCAATCCCCTAATAATGTTTCGACCAACAGTCAAAAAAGAGACACATAAATACGTGCTATCACGTCGTAAAGCACGTCTTGTGATGGCCGTCCACTGTCGGTTCCTCTTCCCTTACTTTCAAATTAAATTAATTTTCTTTTCCTAAAATGCTTTTGAATCTTTCCTTTTAGTACTCCACTAGTTGCTTTCTCACTTACTAACCCCCAAAATCAACATAAAAATAAATAACCCCATTATATTTCTCTTCCATTACAATTGTTTCAATCATTCATCAAAATCATTTTTATTTTCTCTCCAAATGAGGACACTATGCCCAAACTTGGATAGAGAAGATGGGCTGGAAACAGTGCTGGAAGTTCCCATCCCAGAAGAAATGTTTGCTTCTCCTAAACACAGGACACGGCATAACATGAAATATCACACGGACGAAAAGTCAGCTGCTTCCGTATTTGGTAGCCGAGATGCTGAAATTCAACTCTTGCTCGGTGTCGTTGGTGCTCCCTTAATCCCTCATCCTATCCGTTATCAACATTCTATCAATACTAAGATCAATGATCATCCCATCGTAAGTTATTATGATTTTCATGTTCACGGACTAAACAATTAACAATGATGAAATTGAACCCATTAATTACTTTTGTAATCTAAAACTTTAGAAATGACATTTATCTTATTTACTTAATTAGTATATTTTAAACCTATTCAGGAGGCTTCGATGGCGAAATATATAGTACAACAGTACATAGCGGCAGCAGGGGGAGAAGGTGCTCTGAATTCGATTGATAGTATGTACGCAATGGGAAAGATAAAGATGGTGGCGTCTGAGTTTAGTGCGGGAGATGGTATGGGTTTAAACAAGGGGAATATGATGAAGATCAAAAGTGTGAAAAATGGTAGTGGAGAAATGGGAGGATTTGTGTTGTGGCAGAAGAGACCTGACCTGTGGAGCATAGAGTTGGTAGTTTCAGGCTGTAAAATAAGTGCTGGAAGTGATGGTAAAGTGGCTTGGAGACAAACTCCATGGCATCATTCTCATGCTTCTCGTGGTCCTGCAAGGCCCCTTCGTCGCTCTTTACAGGTACTTACATTATCTCTATTGCATTGAGCTGTATAATTTTATTGATTTGTAACATAACTTGAAAATTGGTTCTTTTGTTGTTTCAATTACATGACTGTATTTTGTGTGATTAAAAGTAAATTTCAACAATGACAAAGTTAAATTATTTCAAAATTAAGAAAGTATGACATTAATGTTAAAAATAATAAGTTTTACCTATGTTAAACTACACATGAATATAAACATTCTTTAGAAAATCAATGTATGTCACTTAAATTCAAATAAAAATTACCAACTTCCTTTCAAAAATAAAAATTTATCCATTTGTTAGTGATGATTTAATACTTCAAGTATCAAGTGAAAGTGAATTTTTTTTACCACAAACTGGAGCCCTCTTTGAAGGGACAATAATTGGCAAATAGCTAACTGACAACCATACATGTTTTTTCACTTTGTGTGGGGCCCATGTTTAATTAATATCTTTAACTTGAACTTCGAAAGTGTGAAATCATCATGAATATGATCAAAATTCCTTTGGTATTTGTATTTTTTTTTACTTTAGAGGTGGAGGGAGGGCCTACTTATAAAGCTGATTGTCATATATTGTCATGGCAGCTTTTGCTTTTTTCTTTTTCTTTTTTGGGGCCATATTCCTAATGAGGACCTGAGTTGTCCTTCCACCAAATCAATGATTGATGTAATCAATACTCCAATTAACATCTACTATGAAAATGTGCCACACATCTTAGCCTTAACCTCTATCATCTGGTATCTAAACCAAAAAGTCAACATTTATATAAAATGATGATTGCTAGTGGCAAGAATATGAATCAATAAATATATTCAATGAAAGAAGCAAATGTGGACTTTTTTTTCCCCTTGAAGCTATTACCAGTCAGCACGTTCTAAAATGGCGAAATTCTTGGATTAAAAGTACCTAAAATAAAAACAAGACAATATTGAACAAGTATAATTATTTAGTATCAAAATTTACAGCCTAGTGATATTGATGAAAGTCTTTCACACAATAAGTGTGTGGTACCATTCTCTGCATCCCCTGGCTCTTCACACAGTATAAATAAATAAAGTATTTGGTTTATGTATGAACTCAGGGGCGAAGCTAGGTAGGGGAAATGTTTGGTGAAAAGCTATACTATTTTTAGTATATACGGTAGATGTTGATTCCTTTGACTTGTTATTTGTGTTTACTTTTTCATATTTTTCACTCCGATAATAAAAATTCTGGCTCGTCAAGTAGTATGAACTAACTGGCTGCAACTTAATGATGAAAACAGGGTCTTGATCCAAAATCCGTTGCTAATTTATTCTCGACGTCAATTTGTATTGGAGAGAAGACAGTGAATGAAGAAGACTGTTTCGTACTAAAGCTTGAAGCAGAGCCCTCATCTCTAAAAGCAAGAAGCAGCAGCAAAGTAGAGGTAATGAGGCACACTGTATGGGGCTACTTCAGCCAAAGAACAGGGCTCTTGTTCCAGCTTGAAGACACTCCTCTTTTGCGAATTAAAGCCCCAGGAAATGATGTCTTTTGGGAAACAACAATGGAGTCATTAATCCTTGATTATCGAACAATAGACGGTGTTAATATTGCACATGCTGGTAGGACCTCTGTTTCTCTCTTCAGGTTTGGTGAGAACACTGAAGGGCACACTCGAACAAGGATGGAAGAAGTTTGGACTATTGAAGAAGTTGATTTTAACATAAAAGGACTCTCCGCCGACTGTTTCCTACCGCCTAGTGACTTGATGAAAGAAGATGAAATGGGACATGATGTAAACAAGAAGTCAAGGTTGGGATTCAAGACTCCTAAAATAAGAAGTTGTAGGAGAAGTGTATCTAAAATAATGTCTATTGATGAAGAAGATCTTGAAGACTATGAAGCAGATGAAGAATCTTGAAGTTTAATTATATATTGCAAAAGGCATATTTAGTATTATTCTGTGGTCATTTTTGTACATGGAACACCACAGGATATACATATATATGTTTCTATGTCATAAGTATTTCAAATAGGATTTAACTTGTATTACACTAACACTAAAAACAATTTTTCAGTGACTTGGTTGGAAGGTTTTTTTTTTTTTTTGACTGATATCATAAGGTCAAATAATTTGCTAATTTGAGTCTATATCTCTTGTAAGTTTTGAGGAAGGATATAGTAACGTCTATGAAGCGAATACATTAATGTTCAAGAAATGAATAAAGAGAAAGAACAGTGACATTCCTATGTAGTATTAATCATGTAACTTCCTTCTTCGTCAATATTAAGTCTTAAGAAGTCATTAAGTCGGTTAGTTAGCTCATTAATTGAATAGTCAGTTAGTTATTAAAATTTGTTGTAACTAACTACACTGCAGAAAGCTAGCTAAGGCATCTTGTATAAATAGACATTCAATTGTCATTGTTGATGAATGAAATAAAAATTCTTCTCTCCTTCGTTCAAAATGCTCTCAATTCAACTGTTCATCATCTGTGATTGATGAAAGTTAACATGGTATCAGAGCAGTGATCATAAGGGATTGATCTGCGTAGAAGAGAAGAACCCAGAGGTGCTGAGAAGCTGTAGAAGAAGCTCCTGAAACAAGCATCAATGGGGACTAATGAAGTTACAGATCTAAGTACAGCAATGGGAACAAATGAGATTACAACTCTAAATCACAATCACCCGCTTTATCTCCAAGCTTCAGATGTACCTGGAGTAGTTCTGGTTCCAATCAAATTAACAGGGCCAGAAAATTACGCTTTATGGAGCTGATCGATGAAATTGGCTCTTAGAGGAAAAGGGAAACTTGGATTCATTGATGGATCTTGTGCGAAGACGATTTATAAAGGAGGATTAGAGGAGCAATGGGAGAAGTGCAATGCAATAGTATTGTCATGGATTGCAAGCACAGTTACGAATGAATTACTGCCAGGGATTATATACGCTTCAAATGCTAAGAGAGTTTGGGAAGATTTTCAGGAGAGATTTGATAGATCAGATCTCACTAGAATTTACCATTTGTGGTCAGAAATTGCAGCTCTCAAACAAGGTACTGATTCTGTGACCTCCTACTACTCGAAATTGAGAGATTTATCGGCTAAATTAGAAGTAATGATTCCATCACCTAGTTGTACATGTGCAGATTCAGCTTCTTATATGGAGCATTTAAGATCTCAGAAATTGTTGCAATTCTTAATGGGATTGAATGAGAGTTTTGGACATATCCGGAGTAGCATTCTAGCTAGGAAGCCTGTAGTGACAGTAAATGAAGCATATGCAGTTGCAGCACAAGAAGAAAGTCAAAGAGTCCTAGGTGTTTTGGATAAAAGCAGGGATCCGTTAACACTTTTAGCAGGGAAAACTCAAGGATATAGATCAAAGCCAAAGAAGTTTGTGCCACCAGGAACAATTTGCGATCATTGTGGTTTCAAAGGCCATTTCAAGGGTGATTGTTATAGGTTGGTAGGGTATCCACCAGATTTTCAAAGCAAGAGAAGAGGACCTGGTGGTTTTAAGCCAGATTTCAAGCCAAATGCACACTTAAGTAAGAATATTGATGATCACACCAACAGAGGAAAGCTTACTGAGAATCAGGGGTCATCATCTCAATATGAGGATTTGGGAAACAAAATGGATCGAGCAGGAATATCAGGATGTGTTGCTAACATGTCAGGTATGAATTCTTTAGACTTCAAAACAGACAAAGTTTATGAGTGGATAATTGATAGTGGAGCTACACATCATATTACATCTAATGAGGACTTATTAATTGCCAATAAAAGAACACATAATAGTGTTGGAGTTCAAGTTCCAACAGGGAAGAGGTGTGACATCAAGAGTATTGGAGTTGTGAAGATTTTAGAAGGGGAGGAACTTCAGAATGTGTTGTATGTGCCAGATTTCAAATTTAGCTTGTTATCAGTTGCAAAGCTAACCAGGGAACTTTCTTGTTCAGTTTCTTTCTATCCTGACTATTGTATATTTCAGGGACTTTACAATGGCAAGGTATTGGGGATTGGTAAAGAAAAGGAAGGACTATACATACTAGAGAATCAACTAAGGTCAATAGTTCATGCTGTGATTGTTGACAAGGGGAATGGAAATACAAAGCTATGGCACTTAAGGCTAGGACATGCTTCACCTGGAATTCTAAAACACATCCAGTCTTTGAAACATCTCTCAAATATAGAGGTGCAACATAACTGTGAGATATGTCATTTAGCAAAGCAATGTAGATTGAAATTTCCTGTTAGTACAAGTAAAACATTTGGAGTCTTTGAACTGGTTCATATAGATGTTTGGGGACCATATAGAAAGCCTACTTTTGACAAGAAATATTATTTTGTTACTATAGTAGATAACTATAGCAGGTACACATGGTTATGTCTCATTCATTCCAAGAGTGAAGTCATTGTAGTACTCAAAAATTTCATTGCTTTAATAAAAAATCAGTTTGGCTTGTCTGTGAAAACTTTAAGGTCTGATAATGGTACCGAATTTTTCAGTTCATCAGTTGTTGATTTACTTGCTTCATGTGGTATTGTACATCAAAGTAGTTGTGTTTATACCCCACAACAGAATGGTACAGTAGAAAGGAAACACAGACATATCTTGGAAGTTGCAAGGGCTTTAAAGTTTCAAAGCTCTCTTCCTATTCATTTTTGGGGTGAGTGTGTTAGGACTGTTGTGTACTTGATAAATAAATTGCCTACTGAAGTGTTGAGAGGGAGATCACCTTATGAGATGCTACATCAGAAAATACCTAGCATTGATCATTTAAGAGTGTTTGGTTGCCTATGCTATGCAACTAGGTTGCCTAAAGGAGATAAGTTTGCCCCTAGAGCTAGAAAGTCAGTATTTCTAGGATATTCTGAAGTTCAAAAGGGTTACAGATTATATGATTTAATTGAGAAGACTTTCTTTGTGAGCAGAGATGTGGTCTTCAAAGAGAATATATTTCCTTATCAAACAGATACATTGTCTCCTGAGTCAGACATGTTTGAGTTAAATAGCTTAGAATTGAGTCATGTATATTCCAATGAGGATGTGGTGTTAGATACAACAGTGGTTGAACCATCTGTCTATGGTATTGAACCACCCGAGGTTGATGCAATTCCTGATGTTGTCACTGCAGTCACAGAGGATAGTGATTCACTATATGAAGGAATCCAATTTCATCACCAGATATACCACTTGTCAGTATTCCACAAACACAAGTCAGACCTCCCAGAAACATCAAACCACCTAGTTGGCTTGATGACTACATTACTAATCCTAAGAAATCTGCCAATTGTACATATCCCATCTCAAATTACATTCAATATTCGCATCTGTCAGCACCTTACCAAGCCTATTTAGGTACCTTTTCTCAACCAGTTGAGCCTAAATCATTCAAGGAAGCATCTTTAGATGACAGGTGGGTAGCAGCTATGAGTGATGAAATTGCTGCCCTTGAGAGCAATCACACCTGAGATATAGTAGATTTGCCACCAGGAAAACAAGCCATTGGTTCTAAGTGGGTATTCAAGATCAAACACAATGCTGATGGATCTATAGACAAGTACAAGGCAAGGTTGGTAGCTAAGGGGTATAATCAAAATGAGGGATTAGACTATCATGAGACTTTCTCACATGTTGCCAAAATGGTAACAGTGAGAACTCTCATTACAATTGCAGCTTCCAAAGATTGGCCTCTCATTCAGATGGATGTTAATAATGCATTCCTACAAGGTGATTTATATGAAGAGGTTTATATGGCTTTGCCACAAGGTTTTCACAGACAGGGGGAGAATAAAGTATACAAATTGACTAAGTCTTTATATGGATTAAAGCAGGCCTCTAGACAATGGAATATTAAATTGTTTACTGCTCTATTGGAAGCAGGATATGTTCAGAATTCACGTGATCATTCCTTGTTCACAAAACATTCAGGAAATGATATAGTGATGATCCTTGTATATGTTGATGATTTGTTAATTACAGGAAACCGTCAAAGTTTGATTGATGATGCTCAAAAGACTCTACACAACAAATTTAAAGTGAAAGACTTGGGGCAACTTAGATACTTCCTAGGAATTGAGATATTGAGATCAGATAAGGGAATCTTACTCAATCAGAGAAAGTACACCTTGGAACTGCTGTCCACAATGGGGTTAGGTGGTGCTAAGCCAGTTTCTACTCCTATGGAGATGAACACAAAGCTTACTACAATAGAGTATGACTCAATGGTTGGAAATAAAGATGACCCTGTACTAACTGATGTACATAGCTATAAACAGTTGATAGGGAAGCTGATTTACTTAACAATCACCAGGCCAGACATTTGTTTTGCAGTACAGGTCCTAAGTCAATTTATGCAACATCCCAAGAAGTCACATTGGGATGCAACACTAAGAGTCCTTAGATACTTGAAGGGATCACCAGGACAAGGAGTATTATTGAAGAAAGGACCAATTACAAAATTGACAGCCTTCTGTGATTCAAACTGGGCTGTATGCCCCAATACTAGGAGATCAGTAACAGGATATGTTATTATGCTTGAAGAGTCTATGGTCTCATAGAAATCAAAGAAGCAACATACAGTGAGTAGGAGCTCAGCTGAGGCTGAGTACAAAAGTATGGCAGGGGCAGTATCAGAAATTATTTGGTTAGTTAGTTTACTGAAAGATCTGAAAATAGATGTCACTACTCCAGTCAGGTTGTGTTATGATAGCAAAGCAGCTATGCAAATTGCTTCAAACCCAATCTTCCATGAAAGAACTAAGCATATTGAAATCGATTGTCATTTTGTGAGAGAGAAGCTCAAAGATGGCCTAATCAAACCAGAGTTTGTTGGCACTAAATCTCAGTTGGCAGACTTGCTTACAAAGGGCTTAGGAACAGTACAACATCATTTTCTTCTGTCCAAGCTTGGAGTTCTTGATGTTTTCCATCCTAGCTTGAGGGGGAGTATTAAGTCTTAAGAAGTCATTAAGTCAGTTAGTTAGCTCATTAATTGAATAGTCAGTTAGTTAGTTGTTAAAATCTGTTGTAACTAACTACACTGCAGAAAGCCAGCTACGACATCTTGTATAAATAGACATTCAATTGTCATTGTTGATAAATGAAATAAAAATTCTTTTCTCTCCTTCATTCAAAATGCTCTCAATTCAACTGTTCATCATCTGTGATTGATGAAAGTTAACAGTCAAAAATTCATATGAAGCTATTACAAAGTTACTATGCAGATATATACATGGCTGCTTCATCAAGAGTTGATCTCAAATTGATGTTATTCACTCCATATTTTCGGAGAAAATTTCACTAAAAGGAAGTCTCAGATAGAGGTGTATGACTGTTTAATGTGTTCTTGAACTTCATTAATGATGAAGACAACAAATACGGTACTTCAAATATGGCTACAAATTAGGTGGACTCTCAATTTCAAATCAGAATAAGACCTTCCTTTTGTTCCAATTTGGGCACAATTACTAGGTTTGTCATTTCATATACATAAATTGAATTACACAGAATAAATAAATTGTTAGTGATGTTGAACTGGATATAGCCACTAAAAGTTTCAATAGACCAAATATGACAAAAAGTTTCAATACATGTGGATCTATTTAGGGATGACTGACAAGAAGCAAGAACAAGGAAAACTATTAGAAGCTCAAACAAATCCCTCAATGAAATCTAGGAAAATACTCGGGACAATAGACATTACTCAAATCATTTATGAACAGAATACTCCCATTACTCAAAATAGTTTTGATAAAGAAAAAAAACCAGAACCAACAGAAAGAGATGTAGAAAAATACTGAACAACAACATGAAAATTGTAATTACATACCCCATCGTTATAGTTATTTAAGACCATAGTATTCTTGAATAGGTTCCATGGGTCGAGAATTGGCAGGAAATCAAACAATGAACAAAGTGGGAGAAACAGTCTAGGCTTCGCTATAGTAAAGGCCTCCTTCGCTAGCGACCTTCACAATAACGAAGGCAGCAAAGTCGTATGATTTTGCTATAGTGAAGTGGTGGTCTAGTATAGAAACTTTATTTCAAGTTTTAAGTTAGTTTTCCACTCAATCTTAGTCATAACTTAGAATATTCAATTAGAGGAACCCAAGGGTGATTCTTTCAAGACTTAGGGCTATTATTCTCTTTTGACGTAAGTGATTCCAATACATCTTTCCCATCCGTGATCCATTTTCTTCATAGAATCGAAAGGTGAGTTCTTTGTAGAACTTTGTGGGTTAAACCCTAGGTTAATTAGTGCTAGGGAAGCATGCTAAGGGAGGGTAATTGTGGATTTTTTTTTCAATTCTTTTCCATTGAATTTGGTCTTCTAGCATGAAATTGTTGGTCTAGACTTTAATTTCGGTATTGGGAAATCTAGAACCACAGAAAAATACGTTCCTTAGCATATGAAGTGTTTAAGAGAAATTAATGAGATTAAAACTCCATGGATGGAATTAGATTGATCATGGAAACCTCCAGTTTGATAAAGTTTGATAAATAACCCGTTAATTATTTGTTAGACATTCAGAAAAGATAGAATTGGGTGAGTTTGAATACGTAAGACCTTTATTTAAGTAAAGTAGGGTATTAAAGTCACCTTATACTTTGTTTGTATTAGACTTTGAGCGTTCTGAGGCATTGATTGAGAAAAAGAAAAGGCTCCGGCAATTTAGGCTTTGAACGTTCTGAGGTATTGAAAAAAAGAAAAGGCCCCGGTAATTTAGCTTGTTCGCTTTCACTTCTTTGGTTCAAGTAGGTTACAGTTTACTTGAAGTTAGACTTTGCTTAGTTGCTAATATGTAATGTAAATTGTATTGCATTTGATTGGTCTCCGTACATAGTTGTTGTTCTCTGAAGAAATTAAGTGTTGCTCGTAAGATTTTAGCATGCAAATTATCGAATTAATTATTCATTGATATTATGGAATATAAACTTGTAAATTACTGTACATTTTGATGATGTGATAAATGGTGATATCCTGGTTATTTTATGCTTGATGTGTTTCCCTAGAGATAATTGGAGAGGTTAGCTGATCTTAAGTATATTTATATACATAAACGCCAAGATTAGACCCATATTATAGCGAAGTTTGAGAATTAAATCTCTTATATTTGCATGTCTAGGTTGTAATTATATCCATATGCTTGTGATTAGATACTTTGTAGGGTGAAATCTCTTGTTAATGGAGCTTAAATGAAGATGGAATGCTAGGAAGATGAAATTGAGGCTAAGTGACAATTGTAAAGGAAGAAGAAACTCAAAAGAGTTTCTTGGCAGACTGGTCTACGATCAGTCCGTGCCACGAAGCTGGGAAAGAGATTTTCCCTTCAACTAGAAGACTGGTCTATGGCCAGTCTATTCCACACTCCTGGGAGCAACATACTTGTTGGGTATTATTGGGTATAAATAGGTTTTCCTTTTAGGAAAATGTTTGGGATTGACTAGTCATTTTCTGGTAGGAAAATGTTTAGGACTCTATAAATAGAGGTTTGTTCCTTCTAACTTAATCAACATTCACAATGTAGTCCTAGGGGATTTGAGAGTTTTGGTTTGGGGGAGAATTTGTGGGACCCAAGTTTATACGTTATCACTTGTGTGAACCTCCCATGTATTCCGAGTGAATTGGTTGAGGTTATTTGTTTCTATATTTGGTACTCTCATGTTTATATAGTGGATTGCTCATCTTGTTTACGGACGTAGGTCGATTGACCGAACCACGTTAAATTTTTGTGTCTTTTGGTATATTCCTCATTTGTCTTCTTACTCGTGATCTTTCGAGGTTTGCTTTGCCAGCTTCCGCATTACACCTGCTTATTGTTGGTCCTAACAAGTGGTATCAGAGCCAGATTCAATGATGGTGTCAGGTTCAGTGGTTCAATAATTGATGATTGAACCAAGTTAGAAAGAGGTGTTCGTCTTGGCGGGTATAGTTCTAGCCGCAACCTTTTTGACATTAATGAAGATTTTTGTTGGAGAAATTATTTCAGAGAGGTTCTCTGTGTTGAGACATAGATTTGATGGATGAGATTATGGAGAGGAGAAGCAAGCTATTAAAGATTATGTTAAGAAGGTGGACAAATTTATTTTGTCAAAAATTTAGGCCAAGGGGGAGATTTGTTGGGTATTATTTACCCTGGGTTTTTACCATAAATAGGTTTTCCCTTTAGGAAAATGTTTGGGATTGGCTAGTCCATTTCTGGTAGGAAAAGTTTTGGACTCTATAAATAGAGGCTTGTTCCTTCTAACTTAAACAACATTCACAATGTAGTCCTAGGGATTTGAGAATTTTGGTTTGTGGGAGAATTTGTGGAACACAAGCTTGATACGTTATCACTTGTGTGAACCTCCCATGTATTCCGAGTGAATTGGTTGATGTTATTTCTCTCTATATTTTGTACTCTCATGTTTATATAGTGGATTACTCATCTACTTTGTGGACGTAGGTCGATTGACCGAACCACATTAAATTTTTGTGTCTTTTGGTAAATTTCTCGTTTGTCTTTTTACTCGTGGTTTTTCGAGGTTTGCTTTGCTAGCTTCCGCATTACACCTGCTTAAATTATTTCGGTCCTAACAATACCCCCCTCTAATTTCTTTTATAAATAGGAAACTTTTTGTGATATTTTAATGTAATACCTCGCAACCCTACTTTTAGAATTTAAATTATTCATCATAAGTATATGAGATCTAATTGTAACACCTCGCTTTTTGAAAGAACTAGAAAGACTTAGAATTGGAAATAAACCATTTTTGGAAAGTTTGACAAGGTTAAGCTAAGTATGAGTTTCGGGTCGACTTCAAACGAACATAACTCCTAGCTCAGGATGAGTTAGTGTGCTACCAGATACCGTATGAAAGATCATTAAATTATCTTTCCAACGCCACCGAGTTTGCTCAGTTTCAAGTTTGTATGAGGGAGATATGTCCGTTCGTTTTTGGTAATTAAGTTGGGGACAAAACTGATTGGATTCAATTTACACTTCATAAAAACAAGTTAGGGTTTTGAGAGAAGAGAAAAGAAGAAGAGAAAAGAGGAGAGGAGCAAGCGTTCATCGAGATTCTTGCGTTTTGTTGCGGATTTTCGCCATGAGTTTGATCCCTAAGAGGTATGTAACCTTTCATAGTGTTGGGTTTGTTCACCCACATGCCAATCATGTTAATTTTAGCATTAAATTCGTTCTAGAAAGATAAAGGTTTGATGTTCTTGAATTGTGTTCTTGAAATTGACTTTCGTTTTTTAGTAAGGATGAGATTGATGAGTTCTTGAGGAAATCGAGTCAATTTTAGAATTGTGTTTGATTAGATTCTTGGGTACATATATTAGGTATCTGAGTCTAATGA
>JAJOOH010006178.1:0-16347 GCA_029582605.1 Solanum gracilifrons
TTTATATATATATATATATATATATATATATATATATATATATATATATATATATATACACTCAATTTATTGGTTCAACCTTCTTCTTCACTCTTTCTTTCTATTCGGATTGCAATCGCACTCAACTTAGGCTTTTGGCCTGAATTGTGACATCGTACCTTCGGAGAATCATGGATATGATATGTGTTGGGTGAGAACAAAGACTGACTTTAGGCTCAAATCAGGTTAAAGTGATAAAGTTGTCATTTGGTTATTTTATTTATTGCTTTTTACTGGTTTAACAAAAATTGTCTGCTAACCCTTTCGTATCCGGTTATTCTCCGATTCAAGCAAGACTACTCGGGCAAGTTCTAGTTTCTGCTCCTAATGTTAGACTTCAATCAAAACATGCACGCACATGACACAGGACTGCATTTTCCAGTTTCTTTGTTCACCAATAAAATGATCAGACTAGCAATGTTCAACATTTAAGTGTCTAAGATATCATCTAAAGATCCTAACAGTTAAAACTCAGATTCAGTTTCTCAGTTTTCACAAACTAGCTGCTACACAGCTAAAAACTCATGAAACATACACACAAAACCACTTTTCACATTAAACACAGAGTGAACCTCCATTCATTCTAACAACTTAGAACGACATGTTTCTCACCACCCTCTCCCCAACCAAAAAAGGACTTTGCCTTCAAAGTCAATAAAGATAAACAAATTAAATTAGGGCTATTAGGAGGGGTCATACCTACGACTCTCTAGGCGCCGGTCTCCGGATCAACATTGGCACCCTTATCAATGGGTTCACTCTCAGAACTCGGTAAATGATCAGGTTGGGTTTCACTTTCCGAGGTAGGTGCTCAACTACTAGAAGCTCCAACTAAAGCTGCATCTTGTTGTTGCTGCTCACAGGTTTCTTTTTCTCGAGTTTCCCTCTTTGATGCTCTACGACCTCTCTTTTCCTCCCTTCTTGTCTCCTCATCAGGTTCTCCAACTTTTTTCTTTCTCTTGCCGAATTTGCTTTTAGGAATTTCTTTTAGGATTCGCTCAACGAATATTTTCATTAATGATTCTGGCATGACTGAAGTGGACACATGTACCGGCTTTTCAGCCAGTTTTTCAACTTGTACTCGCACGTCCGCCAACTGTTTCTGGAATTCTTCATTTCTGGTCGATTCGGTAGCCTGCAACCTGGATTGGATATGATCCTCTAATCCATCCATCATGTTCTTCAACACAGCAAGATCCTTCTGTATTTCATCATTTATACTTTTCTCTGCGGCTAAGACATCGTGTTGTATACGCTTAGGCATCCGATGGATAATTTGATCGACCAAAGTCCTAGTCTGATGTTGATCTGCAACCAACCATTCAAGAAAAATAGTGGGAATAGTGATATAATTACCTAGAGCCTGGGATTCTGAAGCTGGTTGTGGTGATGGTGCCCCCAAAGCTGGCTGCTCACTATGACCTGTAACCTGTGGGATAACTGCTGGTACGTGAGGTACGAATGCTAATGGTCCAACCGCGCCTGATTTTCTCCCTAAAAGAGGATTGTTGACATCCTAAATTTTGGAAGCTACAGTTATCTTCGATGCCACGGTTCGTTTATCCACCAACTTATTTGGAAGAATACCCGCCTACAAACAAAGTTTCTCTATCAAACAGTGAAATGGCAAACCTGCTCACTCATTCAGCGCCCAATCACCTATCTCTGTGGCGATGTTCCGTCCCACATTCACTAGGTACTCGGCCATGAGGCAAGCAACCAATGATGCTAAAGATGGAGATAGAGTATTATCATTTCCTGTGGGTCACAGCTAAGCTCGAATTATTGACCACCAGACTTTGGCCGGAAATGTGAGAGATGCCTTTGTAATGTTCACATATTGATCAGACACCCAAGTTTCTGCCTCTCCTTATGTGTCTATGTAATTGGTAATCCAATGCATCACGTGCTCTCGTGAAGTCGGGTCTTCCATCTCCAATTCAGTTGTGACAGCATGGTGTTTGGCCTCAAATAAACCTGCAGAAGCCGGTGTTGTATACTCGGGGCCATGTAGCATCCTATCGATCGATGCCTCAAAGATATCCACAACATTTCCCTGCACACTGATTGCAGCTAACAGGTCAAAGGTGGCTGCAAGTGCTCTCTGTCCTCTCTTTGATGTTTCTGTTTTTGTAGCCATTTTCATTAGAGTGGTGGCGTAGATAGCATAGAACTCTCTAGGTAGATCTCATGTGCATTCCCGAAGAGCATTATTCAGCCACTCAAATTGGTGAATCTGGAACAATCTGTAGATCTCGAGAAAGGCTAGGATATCTGCATCACTACTCTAGTCTCAGGCATAAGTGGTTTGTTCTTTAATCCCCCTGACTTTCTCACAATTCTTTTGTTGAAGAACTCTTCTGATCTGTTTACCGTCCACATAAATCTGAAGAAATCAATTAATTGTTGTCTCGCCGATGGGTTTGGTTCACGGGCATGGACATATTGCACCATTGTGTCATCTGGAATCACTTCATCATCATCCTCTATCTGAGCTCTGGTTTCAGTCTCTGGTTCTAGTGCCGGTGGATATGTGTTTGCATCTCCCTGAGAGCTGACTCTACACTACCCCTGAATTATTAGCAGACCGGTTACCTGAACCATCTTCAGATTCACTGCCCACTTTTTCACTGCTAACGGAACGACTACCACCTTCGTTAGACTTGGGAGGAGTGTCTTGGAGAATAGCTCTCTTTGTATGTGCTCTAGTAACCCGAGGTGAGTGACCTTCAGGTGTGACATTTATTCGCACCTCAGAACTACTAGCCTCAGAGTCAGAATGACCCTCTGATTGAGAAGCAGTGGGGGGCAAGTTTGGTTGTGTTCTTCCTTCGAAGAGGCATCGTACCTAAGAAACTAAGCAATAATTTGTACACAACTCAGTAAATTGACACACTATCGGGTTCTCAGACTTCCCCTGTGTAATTTCATCATGACCCTTTCCCTTAAGAATGTCGTCACCCAATCTATCATTGGGAAGGGCCACAGAATCAAAAGATGAACATAAATTATAGTATAGAAAAATACACTTGTGCAGATTACAAGTAAACTGAACGAGAGCTTATACGGTCCGTTAAAGCCCTCGTGGAAACTAATACAAAAATAGTGTGCATTAGTGTGCCACAGAACTTTGACCAAGTTTTGTTCACGGATGGTTTCACGGCCCATGGAGTGAACCACGGTCCGTAATACTGCCAGTTAACTTACTACGGGATAGATGCACTTAGGGATGCAATGTAAGTGTGGTTCATGAGTGATTTCACGTCTCGTGGTGGATACCACGGTCCGTGAATCCTCTCGTGATCATACACTTGTACATTCCTCCCAATATTTTCCTTCCCAAATTAACCATATTTTAGGTCATCCCATTTCTTTACACATTATCGCAATGTGACTATTAACCCACTGGAATTTAACAAGCACACTGCCAACAAAAATAGCAATCATGAACTACTCACACTCACAAATCAACACTATCCATCCTACTTATATATCACAATTAGTTTTGCACAATTTCAATAAACCCACATACTACAACTACCAATTTTAAACAAACCCACAACACATTAGTATCAACAATGCTAGTTCATCACATAATCACGGTTAATTTGAACAATTTAGGTACTTCTAACTTGCGTCTTGATAAGATCAAACTTATAACAAGTGAAAGGAAGAACTTACTTCAAAAGTAATCCCAATTATCGCCTTAAAGGAGGGAACTAAGATTGTTGCTTCAAACTTTTGATACAAGAAGTAGGGTTTCGAATCTTTGAGGGTTTTCTGATTTCTGGATGATGGAAATTATCTTTGACTCTTTAGGAATCGTTAGAAGAGAAAGAAAAGGGGAAAGAACATAACCTTCAGCGCTTAGGAACTCATATACGTTTTAATTTCAATTTGGGTTCACGCGTGGGTCGGGTTGGGTCACTGGAAAACTGGTGTGTGGACAACGGACCGTGAAATTGCCTGTAAAGGACATCACAGTCTGTGAAAGTGACAATGAACCTAACATAGACAAGACACTTACCTGTGGAAGACGATGGACTGTAAAGTTGCCCGTGAAGGGAATCACGGTCCGTGGTGGAAGTCGTGATCAAGACTTCGAGCCTAACTTTTTACCTGAGGTTCACGAGAAGCTAGACGATCCGTACACACGATGTAGGACTGTGAACCCTTCCGTGAACCTTATTAATGCATTTTCCAGTAGCTCCCTTAGGTTGGTTCTTAAGTTGACGGATCGTGAAGTTGCCCGTGAAAAGCACAACGGTCCGTGAGGCTGCTCGTGAAGAGCAGTCTGTGCCCAGTTACTACACTTTTAAACCATTATCTCATGCACACATCAACACACGGTGATTTTATAAAAAGAAAGAAAAATATGGAAAAAGGGAAATACCTAACATAATTACATCTTGGGTTGCCTCCCAAGCAGCGCATAATTTAACATCGCGGCGCGATGCATGTTACTTGATTACTCAGACTTCATCAAGTTTACATTCCTCCACGATCTTCACATATTCTGGATCACCCAAGTATGCTTTGATTCGTTGACCATTGACTTTCAACCTCTCGCCCTTATCATTTTCTAGCTCAATAGCACCCGACTGAAACACCTGTGTTACCTTAAAAGGTTAAGACCATTTAGATCTCAACTTTCCCGGAAACAGACGAAGTCTGGAGTTGAAAAGTAACACCAAGTCACCAGGATTGAAGCTTCTTTTCTCAATATGTTTGTCATGATATAGCTTCATCCTCTCTTTGTACAGTGCAGACCTCTCACAGGCCCTCAGACGGAACTCATCCATCTCATTGATCTGATCCAACCTCAGGTTTGCAGTTTCTCTCCAACTAAGGTTCAGCTTATTCAAAAACCAGAGAGCCTTATGCTCAAGCTCAACTGGCAAATGACATGCCTTTCCAAATACCAATTGATATGGAGACATACCAATAGGCGTCTTGGAAGCTGTCCGATATGCCCATAGAGCATCATCTAACTTTCGTGCCCAATCTATCCTATTGGCATTCACCGTTTTAGCGAGAATTGCTTTAATTTCTCTATTGGAGACCTCCACTTGGCCACTGGTCTGTGGGTGACAAGGTATTGCTACCTTATGCTATTTAACTCTATATTTAGCCAGAAAAGAGCTGAACACCTTATTGCAGAAATGAGAACCACCATCACTGATGATAGCTTTGGGTGTGCCGAACCTTGAGAAGATATTTTTCTTTAGAAAACCAGCAACACTTTTACCATCATTCTCAGGAAAAGCAACTGCCTCAACCATTTGGCCACATAGTCCACTGCAACCAGTATGTATTTCTGCCCATAGGATCTCACAATTGGGCCCATGAAGTCGATTCCCCACACATCAAATAGCTCCACTTCTAGAATAGGTGTGATGGGTAACTCATAGCTCGAGAGATGGCTCATTGTCGTTGGCACACATCACAGATCCTTACTACATCCATCGCATCCTGATGAATTGTGGTCCAGTAGTACCCACACTGAAGTATCTTTTGAGTTGTCCGAGCACCACCATGATGAACACCTACCAGAGAAGAGTGAGAGCTTCTAGAATATGCATTATCTCAGCTTTAGGAACACATCGCCTAATGATGTTGTCAGCACATACCCTGTACAGATAAGGTTCATCCCAAAAGTACTGACCCACATCATACAAGAACATTTTCCTTTGTTTATATGTCTGCCCCTCGGCCATCAAATCACAAACAAGAAAGTTAGCATAATCAGCAAACCAAGGAATAAGATCAAGAGTAGCAGCTAATACTTGCTCATCCTAAAATGAGTCGTGTATTTCAAGCTCCAGTTCTTCCTTCTTTTCATCCTTCAAACTAGACAGGTGATCAGCTACCTGGTTCTCACAACCCCTCATAGCCTTAGCCTCAAAGTCGAACTCCTGGAGAAGCAACACCCATCTGATCAATTATATTAATGGTGATGAATACCAGATTCAAGATGGTGTCTGATAGCACTAGTTGGGTGCATATTATTGAAGCTCTAGAAAGTTATAGTCCTAACTATAGTTTCAAGATTGTGAGATGCTTGTCTCCTCCTATCAATTCGTTCAAATATAATACAGATGGAGCTTCTAGAGGTAATCCGGGACCTAGTTTAGCAGCTTTCTGCATAAGGAATCATCTAGGTAATTTAATTATTGCTAAAGGCTTCAAAATACAAGATTCTACAATTTTAGTTGTTGAAGCTAGAGCTATTAGGAAAGGATTACTATTTTGCAAGGATAATATGATTCAACAAGTTATTATAGAATTAGACTCTATGTATATGGTTCAGATTTTGGAAGGGAAGTGGGATATTCCATGGAGTGTTGCTTTGGAAGTGAACATGATTAATGATTTGAGGAGGTGCATATTTATCAACAAGAGTTCAACATTCCCTCAGGGAAGGAAATACTCTTGCGGATTATATTGCTAATTTGGTTTTTCATTTTGCAGGTGATTTTCAATTCAATCAATATCATGACATTCCAAGTGAAGGTAAAACAATATTAACCATGGACAAAATAAGCACACCACAAATCAGAAGAAGCACTTCTAACAGTTAACAATTTTTGTAGGATACTATTCTTGTAGATATAGAAATTACGAGTTAATAATCTAGCATTCTTCATTCATTTTCTACAGTCTGAAGAAATTTCATTTGGCGTGAGTATTCGCACCTGGTGAGAACTTCGGGGTATTCACGGATACCACATCAGGACATAGGATTGAAAGAAGGGTACTCATCTTCGACTTCGTAATAAGGCTGTGACATAATCTGCAAAGAGGTAGCTATTAGTAGTTTATAATTTTCGTTGTTTTCCCAACTATGGAGCTCGGATGGTGGCATCAATCCCAATTGAGGTTCAATCCATTAAGTTCTGGAAATTGAATAGCAAAGGGCGATTAAGGAAGTTTGGGGAAAGAACACTTAACTAGTGAACAAGAGAGCCATGTCAAGTCTTCTGCAATTGACCTATATGAGGAAAAAAATTATATTAAAGAGTGGGCTAAAGTTGTTTGATTAAAGCATCATCAATTTCTGCTCACCTGGTTCAAATCGGAGCTTGATGGCTAGATGGAAATAAACACTAATAACTGGGTTTCTTCTTGAATATCACTTCTTCATTGAGGAATTAGAGGCTTTAATGGTGTAAATCATTGAAGATGAAGAATATTGAAGCACAAGGAGAAGTGGTTCCGATGTCTTTTCTCTTCCAGATTGATCTATCCTCCATGAAGATCACTTTTCTTTTCTTATTTTGATTTTTGTTTTTTTTGGTTTGATAAGTTTTGTCTTTTTGTTTGGTCTTGGTCTTTTGACCAGACTGGTTCCGTACTAGTAACCTTTTATTTATTATTGAATAAATGAGGCTTTAGCCCCTACACTTTTAATTAAAAAAAGAATAATATCATTATAAAATACAATATATGGTATATGATGCACATTGAAAGTCTCAAAAACATGTCAACTCATGAGGTATTGAAACAATAGATTTAATATGTAATATTAATTGTTCTATAATATTTATTATTAGTTTCAATAGATATTAACGCCAATTTTTTTGTAAGAGTTTTAAATTATATTTCATACAATAATATTATTATTTATGACACATCAATATACTTATCATAATGTATGAAAATACTTATGTGTTATTTTAACTAGCATGCTATCATATTGCTTAGTAATTAATTTAGAGTTTTAAGTTAGTAGCATAAAAATAGCATAATAATATAAACCTGAAACATATTGATTATTATGCCTAGTAAAGTTCCATAATAATAGCTAAAGCAAGTTATGTATACAATGATTAAATTCCAAATCAAAGACTTATGTAATTCCCATTTTAGATGTTATAAACATATAAATGTATATCTGACTAGGAAATAAAATTGAATAACTTTTAGGAAAAAAAGATAATTCCGAATTAAGTAGGCATTAATTGGTTAGACACTCGTGCTGATAATGTGTTGCAAAACAAGAGGAAAACACAAGAATACTTAAACAAAAAAATAAGACAAATGGTGATGGAGAGTATAAAGTAGAGAATAGTATTTTATCTCTTTTAGTTATGTCTTTTACAAGGGTGAAGCATACCCTTTTATAGGATGTAGAAATCACCCATTTACAATGTTAAACAAAATACGCTAGAAGCTCTTTAAGTGATACATTAAATGGGACATTACGTTAGGTGTAGATTGAAAAGAAATATCCACACAATTAAATGGATTTGTAACAAACCCTAAATTAATAACATTTTTGTGAATGTATATAAACATTTAATGTCATTATTATAATTTGGTATTAGGCACTAATTTTATTGAGTCGTTCTTGACACAATCCAAAAATATGTAAGAATAAAAAAGGTGATACAAACAAATGTCTAACCTTATTAACTAGAACTAGTTCTAAGTTCTTAGTTTATAAATAAGTATATTACTAGGTGAAGTTAAACGCTTCGAGCCTTTTGAAAATATAAGAAAAGAACAAGTAGTATGTAACAATAAAAAAGGCAATCCTAAATTAATAATATTTTTCTGTATGTGTGTAAATATTTAAGGCCTCTCGTTATAAATTGGTGTTAGGCGTCCTAATTTTATTGAGATGTTCTTGGCACCATATTTTTTTTGAAAAAAAAGAAGAAATATATTATACCTATAAAAAATTAGCAAATACTTTGTATTATTGGATAAGCACACATGAGACCTCTAATTTTATAAACAGAATCTAAAATTGCAAGCAAAATTTCAGAGTTCTTGAGAAGCAAATAGTAACATCAAGAATATTTTGATTTTTTAAGATACAAATTAATAAACAAAGTACTTCTAATTTTTTTTTTGGGATAAGGCACAAGTAACCCCCTAGACTATAACCAAAATCTCAGAGACACACCTTAACTAAACTAAGGTCCTATTACCCCCTTGAACTTATTTTTTTGTAATTTTTTACACCTTTTGTCTTACGTGGCACACTTCATGACTCCACGCAATTGAGGTGCATGTAAGATATTTGAATGTCATGTAAGCCAAAAAGGTGCACAAAATTACAAAAAAAAATGGGTTCACGGGAGTAATAGGACCTTAGTTTAGTTAAGGTGTGTCTCTGAAATTTCGGTCATAGTGTAGGGGCTACTTGTACATTTTCCTTCTTTTTTTTTTGAAAACTTATGTAGTCAAGAAGAAAAAATTCAACACCATGGAGATAGGGGGGAGAGAGAATGAATATAAGAGAAAAAAGGACAATTTATGTTGATAATGGAGAGAGTAGGAGAGAGGGGCAACATATATAGGGTGAAAAAAATAATGATGTTGAAGATTTAGGGAGAAGTAAATTAGTGTTAAAAACAGTATAAATAGAAATAAGACTCCCTCATAGATTTAAACGAATCAAATGCTTTCAGACCCATTAAGTGATTTAAAAAATAAAATTAAACGCACTTAATGGTCCAAAGTCTAAACCATTTAGATTCAGACCTCGATTAAGTGCAAAGAAATGCGGCCTAGAAATGTAAACAATGAAAAATATAATATAAAGATAGAATAATAAAACCTGACTTAAAAATCTATATAATGATGTTGAAATAGTAGCGTTGAATTTGATATAAAATAGTATTGATTTGTTGCACTCCTTGAAATTTAAAGAGTACACCAAAAAAATAAATTTGATTTTTCATAAAGACACAAATATAGATTTTGAATAATGTTGTAGCCTTTAGAATATTCAATAATGTGAGGGAGGGAAATAGAAAGGGAATAAAAAAGGTGAATGCAACCACATGCATAACACATAGAAAACAAATCTAGAGAAACTCACAAAGAAATTTTAGAAATACAACTCAAATCAAGGAGAAGAAGGATGCAGGGAGCAAATCTGAAAGAAATAAAGGAGTTAGACATGGCTTTTGATGCGTTTCTTGCTGATACACATTATATTTAACAAGATGAGAGTCAATTGGAAAGAAAAATGCATTATGTAAATGAAGACTCTGGTTCTCTTGTTTTGAAAGAAAGTGAAATGAAGTTATCTGTCGACCACATGTCTTGGCAAGTGCTAATTTGCTAATTTACAACACATCATGGATTACTTATGCTGTTTCTACTTCGTGTTGGCCATACTCGTTATTAATAATTTAGGATCTCCCTCGAATGACGTAGGTCATGCAATTATCGTGGCGAAGCATCTCTTTTCGGGATTATAGTTTGAATAATCTCATATTGAAGCAAAGATCTTACACTTCCCCCTAGTCCAATTTCCTAACACCAAGCAAGAAGGCAATGATCTTGAGCATCTAGCAGGATGAGCAATATATTCTTTCCCTATTTGTGTTTTTGATCCTGGGCTCAATTCATTGACTTATTTTCAAATAATATTCTCGTTACAATTCAAAGTAAAGTCCAATTCGAGTAATGATATGACATATCTCGGCAAATCTGTTGTTGGTAGTGGCCTTAATTTTATAATTGCCCAGGATGAATTAACTGCTGCTATCTGGAAGCACGGGAGAACGTTAGTTTGCGGATATTACTAATATTTAAGGCAAGAGAAAAATTTCTATGACTATCCTCCCTATTCCTTAATGATTGATCAACAACACTATGAAATTCTTTTGTACCCTATATCATGACATTCCTATCAGTAAGCATAGCAACAACAATTACATTAAATGTTCACACAACAAAACAAATTGTCTCAAAGTGTGAAAATTTCCCAGAGTTGGCTACCTATAAATACAGTTAAAAGACCACATAAATGGAACAAAAGATTTAAGTATTTTCAATGAACTCTATCCAGAAAATTGAATATGAAAAACCTGATAATGTGTAAACATATAGGAAAGTGGAGCAATATCTGTAATATAAGTTGCATATTGTAGGTTTATTATCAAAATACAGAGTTTCGTTAGTGGGATTTACACCATTCACATAGCTAGAGCTATGATCTTGCAATTTGATCTTTTGATAATCAATTCAATGACAATCTTGTTGCAAGAAATCAAATAATTTGTAAAATATATTAAAGGAAATTTGTATTTGGATAAATCTAACTTGAATGGAACTGTATCAATTACAACGTATTTTGAGAAAATTAGGTGGACTGACCTCTTTCAATTTTCAATTTTCAATTTTGGAAATCTAACCATCTGATTCAACGGTTAATTTGAAAATTGGAAACATGTTATCTTTCGGTGTTCTCTGAAAGAATTTACCAGTGGATTTGGCATTGAGACAACAAACTCAAAATACCTAATTAAGTAGATGTTTTAATTGACTTATTTTTAGCGACTCTTGAATTTTAAGTTATTTTTTGGTTCCAACTTATGACATTTCACTTTTAACTTATAAGTCACTTTTTTGCCCATAGTTTGAAGCTACTTTCTCTAACCTTAGTTGACATAGAATTGGACAACAAAATCAAGATTTCAATGCCCCAGTCTATTTAGCCAAAAAAAGGAAATTTCATGTTCAACAACAGACATCATACTGAATCATCACTTGACAAAATCTGAATGAAAAAATTAATTTCAAGTAAAAGAGCGAAGAGTTAAAATAGGAACCTTATAGTACCACATGTTGCTATCATCAACGTATCCCCTGTAAATGTGAGACGTCCAAAATAATATTGATTCAAAACTTATAACTTTATATCCCAAATAATGATAAAATTTACTCGTACAAATGGAGACTGGGGATATACATGTAGACACTGAAATTTTGTGGGACTCTACAAGGCGTGGTCAATTCAAATTGAGACTCTAGAAAATGTGTTCAGTTTCAATTAGAATTCTTAGAGGCTACTCAACCCTAAACCCATGTTTATGCATATATAAAGGGTACTAAATTCCTTTAAAAGACACCTCGATAGAGGTCAAATCTAAATCATTCTAGTTCGAGAAATACGCCACAAATGGGCCTCGAATCATGGATGTATCTTATGAGAGTAGAATCAAGGGAGGAACAAAATTGTACCCGCAGCAATCTTGATGAATAAAATTATGTTTCTTCATTTTTTTTTTGTGATTGTAATTTATTTTCTGTCACATTAAAATTTGTTGCAAACAAATTGGCACGCCCAGTGGGTCAAAATATTCCCTTCATCTCTTATGTCATAAATCAAATCTGAAGATCTGAAGCTGCAAAGGTGGAAGAATGAGTACTTCAAGACTCATCTTTGAGTTTCATCAAGTCTACACTCTGACAAGCCTTGAAGCAGGGGGTATTTGTAGACATTGAAATTTTGTGGGATTCTAAAAGACGTGTTCAATTCGAAATGAGACTCTAGAAGGTGTATTCAGTTTCAGTTAGCATTCTTGGAGGCTACTCAACCCTAGAACCTAGTTTATGCCTATATAAAGGGTACCAAATTGTCTTAAAAGAAATCTCGAATATCTCAAAAATTCCACCACAAATTCATGAATATTCATCTCGAATCATGGATAAATAATAGGAGAGTAGAATCAAGGGGGAAACAGAATTGTACCCGCACTATTATCAATAAAATATTTATGTATCTTCAGATTTTATTTGTGTGATTTATTTATTTTCCATATGTTTAAAATTTGTTGCAAACAAATTGTCACATCCAGTGGGACCAAATATGCCCTTCATCTGTTCTTCTAAGAATCTTAAGCTGCGAAGGTGGAAGAATGAGTACTTCAAGCCTTTCATCAAGTCTATACTCAGACAAGCCTTGAAGCATGGGGCATGTGTAGACATTGAAATTTTGTTGGACTCTACAAGAAGTGTTCAATTCTAGTTGGGACTCTACAATATGTGTTCAATTCCAATTGGAATTTTTGGAGGCTAAACCCTAAATCCTAGTTCATGCCTATATAAAGGTAACTAAATTCCCTTAAAAGGCATCTAAAAATATCCATAAAAAGATCTCGAATATTCCACAAATTCATGGAATATTTATATAGAGGTCAAATGGCATGATCCTAGTTCGAGAAATACGCCACTAACGTCCCTCGAATCATGAATAAATCTTAGGAGAGTAAAATCAAGTGAGGAACAGAATTGTATCCGCATATTTATCAATAAAGTTACGTTTCATCAGATTTTATTTGTGTGTTTGATTTATTTTCCATATGTTTAAAATTTGTTGCAAACAAATTGGTATGCCCAGTGGGACAAAGAATGAGTACTTCAAGCCTCGTCTTTGAGTTTTATCAAGTCTACACTCTGACAAACTTTGAAGCAGGGGACATTTGTAGACACTGAAATTTTGTGGGACTCTATGTCACGACCCAGACCGTCGTGATTGGCACCCACACTAATTCTCCGGTGGGAGAACCATTACTACAATCCAAATATTACAACCTAAACAAATACTACGCATTTAAAGATATGGAAGCATATTTAAATTATAATAAAAATGGAGTCTCCAAAAACTCCAAAGGTTTAAACAATTAACTTAACCAAACTAATGCGGAAATTCAACCCCTAGAACCTGAAAGTCATTGTACCAAAACTCTACTAACGACAAGTCTAAGAACAAGGGGTACAACGCTGAAACTAAACAACCCCTTAAAAAAGTAGTCTGAATTTGAAAAGAGTGGACTTAAACCAGAAAGATCCATGGCAGCCTGAAAGAACTAGCTCACCCTTGAATCCGGTCACCCTCAATAGTCACCTGAAGATGCCATGTACTCAACAAAGAACAAGAAAATGTAGTATCAGTACACAACCACAGTGTACTGGTAGGATCACGCGACAATCTCAATAAGTGAAACACATGCAAATAACCACAATATTATAAAACAACCATATACCAAACATAAACAATAGTTGTCATCTTTTCAGGATCAATGTAGCATTCCACATTCTCCATAATACACATTGGTTATCACTTTAGAGAAACATACAGTCTTCCAATATGAATCATCATTAGATATGAACATATTCATCAGAAGTAGGTACACAACACAATTCAATGGTCCTCTCACGGAACCCAATTCAATGGTCCTCTCATGGAACCCAAACCAAAACAGTTAGCATACTGGTTTGTGGTACCCGTTCCAAGTTGGTGTGCCAGAACGTGGCAGCCGATCCCATGTTTATGCCGGAACGTAGCAACCGATCCCATGTTTATGACGTAATGTGGCAACTAATCCCATGTTTATGCCGGAACGTGGCAAGTGATCTCAGTTAGTGTGTCGGATCGTGACACCCGCCCATTCAACAAACCACAATCACAATCACAATGTGTATTCTGACAATCATACAACAAGAGGTGATTCATGGCATACAATTATTCAATTATCCTCATTTACGATTAGGGTGATAAAAAATGCAACATTCGCATACATATATACTTTATAATGAAGCAATGACAAACATATATCACACCAACATGAAATCACAACCATCACCTACCTCGAATCCAAGCTTGAATCCCCTAAGGCACTTGAATCTTCCCTTTCTAGATTCTTTTCGCTTGTTCTAGTTATACAACCAACAATTTATATGCAAGGATCAACAATCAAAGGTCTAATTATTATAACAAACCCAATAACCCTAAACCAAACCCTTGATCCCCATACCCAATTTAGGGTTGTTTCTACCATAGAATCTATAACAAAACCCTCCCCCATCAATATTAACCCATTCTATTACGTTCTACGGAATCGAAAAATAGATTTGGGGAGTGAAAAGTTTACCTTTAGCCTCAAGAATGGTGAAAAATGGGTAGGAGTCACCTAGGGTTCGTTCTTTAGCTCTAAAAGTAAAAAATTGCATAATAAGGTCATTTAACTGACTATTTATGACTTTAAGTCGCATCGAACCCGCCGCAACGGCCTTGACCCCACTGCAGCGGCCCTGCCAGAGCGACAACAATCCCGCTAAAGCGTCTTGCACGGAACTAGTGAGCTATTTTAATAATTCCAATACCCCCATTTCACAACACACCTTTAATCAACTACGCTCAGAAAATAATGTTCACACTAAGATCGATTTCGGGAGTTCTACTCACCGAATTCAATTCCATAAAGTCGTACGGATTCCCTAACGATGGAAATCGGGTCGTTACAATAGATACCAATTTACCCATCACTCGTCCCTGAGTGATCAACTAGGAAACACTGGCTAAAGTAAGAGTAGAGTAGTATCTGAATCGTCAAATTACTGGGGATACTTGTCTCACATGCCCTTCTTACCGAATCTCATTACCCCCTAAGGGTTTCACATCTCCAAACTCAGACCAACCAATTGAATACCTACACATCCTCCCTTACAATGCCTTAATGAAATCATCTCAACACTCGAGTGATAAATATTGTTGTATGTAAACTTAACTAACAACAAAACGATTCCCAAAAACCACCAAAGTTGGTCGTACGCACATCTGCCACATGTTATCAAGGATTTTGACACAAAGAGCAGGAATAATTATTTCTCACATAATCATGATAGAATTCTAAATCAATACTTGCTACAATTAGAGGTAAACCTGAACCAACCAACACAAACTCATAATACCCAAACAATCATAGTTCTTAACAATATCTCCATCCCACAACATAAATTTCCATGACCTTAAGTTATAACAAATTTGATCTTTAGAAATCATATACTCATCGAGGGATATGTCCAAGCATACAACCCCTCTAACAACAGTATCGAAATGCTAGATTTAGTAATCGTAGATTACCTCTTAAGAACAGTAGAATTGGATTCAATGATCCCCACATTCAACCACACATAATCAATACATGACCTTGTTGACTAGATGAATATTAAGATTGTCGGACAACCATAATTACACATGGTAGTTCTTCTATGAACTCTCAAAAGCAATGTGGTACATGTAGAACCACTAAAATACTTTTAACAACTCCAAGACAACACCAATTATGTCATTTGAAATAACCAAATCTTCCCAATCATCCCACTCAACCAAGAGAACATCGCAGGATTTGGTACCCTTGATCTACCACTAAGGATCCACCCACAAAAGTGAAAACACACTAAAGCATAGCTAGTGAATCATACTTATAACACTAACAACCATTATAAATACTCCAACCTTTCCAATGCATACCTTGACAAAATATATCACCACAAATGTAGACTTACAATGAAAACTCTGAATTGTAAACTCAACTGTATAACACAATCCCCTTATTTATCAACTTTAGCTTATATCTTGAAGATTTTTATGAAATTCTAGATCTTCGATTATCATCGAGCGCATCTCCATCGATCTTACAATATCTTTCGCTAACAATCCAATCGTACTCATTACTAAACTCAAAAACAAAAACAAACACTTATCATCACGCTCAAGCT
>JAJOOH010006179.1:0-16547 GCA_029582605.1 Solanum gracilifrons
AAGACGCATGAACCAAAAGAGTAATCAACGAAGGACTAAATACCTCAAGCTAGAGTAGGGACAAAGAGAAAAGATGAGGATAATGGAACATCATATTGTCCTGGGCCTCCCAAGTAACACCCTCAACTAACTGATTCCTCCAAAGAACCTTTACAGAAGCAACTTCCTTCTTTCTCAACTTCATAACTTGCTGGTCTAAAATCTTAACCGGAACATCTTTATAAGAAAGATCCTCCTTAACCCCGAAACCTTCTAAGGGAACTATGGAGTTCGGATCTCCAAAGCATTTCTTCAACAAGCAGACATGGAAAACTTGATGTACCAATGCCAAGCCATTAGGAAAATCATGTTCATAGGAAATTTTGCCTATACACCTCAAAATCTTATATGGGCCCACATAACGGGGGCTAAGCTTCCCTTCATCCCAAATCCCATTACATCCTTCATAGGTGAAATTTTTAAGTAGACCCAATCGTCTACCTAAAACTCAAGGTCTCTCCTTCGAACATCATCATAGGACTTTTGCTGACTTTGAGTCGTTTCCAACCTTTGTCTAATAAGCAAGACTTTCTCTATTGCCTCATGCATAACTCGGGACCTATCAACGCAACTTCACCCACTTCAAACCAACATATAAGAGATCTACACCTCCTACCATATAGAGCCTTGAATGGAGCCATACCAACAATTGAATGATAGCTATTATTGTATGAAAACTCAATCAAAGGCAAGTGATCATCCCTATTACCCTTGAAATTTATTACACATGTTCTCAAATTCTTCTCGCATGCTTCCGACCATATGAATTTAACCTTCTTTTGGGTTAATGCTTTTAATGGACAGACAATCGAAGAAAACCCTTCAACAAACCTTCTATAGTAACCAGTCAAACCCAAGAAACATCTGATATCCAGAGGGGAAAGAGGTCTAGGCCAACTCTTGACCGCATTTGTCTTCTTAGGATCTACATAAATACCCTTACCAAAAATAATTTGACCAAGAAAAGCCACGAACCTTAACCAAAACTCGCATTTACTAAATTTTGCAAAGAGTTGTTGGCCCTTGAGGACTTGCAACACAATCTTCAAATAATCGGTGTTCTCGTCTTCTCTCCTTTAATATATCAATATATAATCAATGAACACAATCATAAACATGTCGAGGGATTGTCTAAACACTATATTCATCAAATCCATGAATGTGGAATGAGCATTGAACAAGACAAAGGAAATTACAACAAACTCATAATGACCATATTGATTTCGAAAAGTCATCTTCAGAATGTCATCTTCTTTCACCCTCAATTAGTGGCAACCCGACCGGAGGTCAATCTTAGAGAAGTAACTTGCTCCTTTATGTTGATCAAATTGATAATATATCCTTGGAAAAGGATATATGTTCATAACTATAACCTTGTTCAATTACCGGTAGTCAATACACATACGAAGTGAACCATATTTGTTTCGAACAAATAGAACTGGAGCACCCATGGACAGATACTCGGTCGGATGAAACCCTTATCCAACAAATCTTTCAATTGCTCCTTAATTACTTAAGTTCAGTCGGAACCATTTGTTAAGGAGGAATTGATATAGTTTGTGTATCTAGAAGAAGGTCGATACCAAAGTCGATTTCGCTTTTGGGGGGAACACTAGGAAAATAATCAAGAAACACTTCTTGAAACTCATTGACAATGGGTACCGACTCAAGAGTAGAGGTTTTAGAATCCATATCCCTAACCCGAACAAGATGGTATATGCAACCCTTAGAAATCATCTTTATAGCTTTAAGAAAATAGACAAACTAAATTTTAGGCATATAATTTCTTCCATTCCACACTAGGATGGGTTCATTTGGAAACTGAAACTTGACTACTCAGGTTCTATAATCAACAGAAGCATAACATAAATGCAACCAATCCATTCCAAAAATAACATCGAAGTCTAACATATCAAGATCTACAAGATCAACATGAGTGAATCTATGGGATAAGGAGATAGGACACCTTCTATAGCCTCTCTTACCCACAATAGATTGACCAATGCGAGTAGAGATAAAAAGGATCTAACAACATATCCAAAAGAACATCAAATCTCATGGTCACATATGGCGTCACAAACAACAAGGTAGCACCGAGATCAAGCAAAACATAAACACCAAGAAGAAAGATCGTTAACATACCAGTAACCACATAGGGAGAACCCTTTGACTCATGATGAGTCTGAAGTGCGTAGAACCATTTTTTCTCTGGAGCATTTGAACCTGAACCACTAGTAGAGTTTGTCTGCCTTCTCTTCTCATAGACTTAAGTGATTGACAATCCTTTATTTTATAACCACTCTTACCACAACTAAACAACCATCTGTGTCGGCTAAGCATTTACCCTCGTGCTTCCTTCTATATTTAGCACTAGTAGGTGATGAAAATCCACCACCATTTCCTGCTTGAGGCTTAGGGTTAGACACCCTATATTTGTTGAGCTTAAGAGGAGCATTGGAGAAACCTTGACCAGGAAAATTTTGGCGAAAAATAGAACAACCATGTCTCTTAGACCTTGAATATGAGAAATCATCATCCCATTGTTGGCCCTCTTTGCCTCCCTAGACCTTTCCTTAAGTTACTCCTGTTCAATTTATTGAGCATTATCCATTACATGAGAATTGTCCAAATCATTAAAAAGCATGGGGTATGGCACTTCTTAACCACCATTTCGAAAATACCCAAAACAAACTTACTCATTCTTTCCCTAGGATCGACAACCATAGTAGGAGAAATTGTGTGAACTTAAAAGCATATTCCTCCACACTCATGTTCCTTTGATGAAGGTTGATGAATTCAAGTGCCTTGGCATCCCTCCCCTCAAGGGCAAATAACCTATCAAGAAAAGCAACCTTAAAGTTTTCCCAATCAAGAGAATCGCATCAACCACCCTCTCTTCCTTCCATTAGTTGAACCATATTTGGGCGACAACCTTAAGTTCATAAGCGGAAAGTTACGCATTTTCCACTATCATCACTCTCATGATCATAAACACCTTGTACACTTCATCAATGAACTCTTGCGGATGAAAGTCACGACCCTAGTCTACACCATGGACGTGGACAGCACTCGAGATCCATTGTTGGTTCCCAGGCGAACCCTCATCCTGGCTGACTACAAGTGGAAGACTAACTCAAGCATACAAAGCTTAAAAACTGAATAAAATTCATGAAGCTTACAAATCTTTAATTCAAATGCATAGCTCTGAATAAAAATAGAACATTATATTAGCCAACAATAGGCAACTCAAGTCTTTAATACATTTAATAAGATAAATGAAACAAACTTCTCAAACTCTAATATCTATCTATGAAGCCTCTAATTGACAAAGATGGAAGTCGGGACAATACCCACGACATTCTAACAATTGATATAACTGAAAAGTACATGAAATCCTCTGAAAGCAAGGAGGCTCACCATAGCTAACTCAAACTCCAAGTGGTATCAACGAAGCTCCTGTTGATGATCCTGAATACCTAGATTTGCATCATGAAAGGATGCAGGCAAAATGGCTCAGTACATGCAATGTACGAGCATGTAAGGGGAATTCTAAAGCATAACATAAGCTTGAAACTTGATAAAAAGGGAAACATACTTACCTCTTCTAAAACTTACTCAACTCAAGGAATACTCAAGGATACTCAAAACTACTCAAGATACTCAACCCGAAGGTACTTAACTCAAGATACTCATCTGGAAAGACTCAACTCATGATACTCAAGGATAAAGCAATAGTAAAAGATTGCAATATATATATATGGAAAGCTGTAAAATTGTAGATAGCAAATCAATGTATTGAAAAATAGAATAATACTCAATGTGTATATAAATATATAATATAACTCTGTGGGAGTTTCTCTAACTGACAACACCACTGTGAGCCTAAGTGATGATACAGCGTCTTACCCACGTTGTCAGAACTGTCCTATATTTTGCCGTCAAATAGAATGCCTTAACTAAGTTGATCCACTAGTCTATGCTAAAAATCAGTAAGGAGTCATCTAAAAAGTATGATCCTTTCTACCCATGATGGCTACATAGTTTATGGAGACGTGAGTTACCTGAACCAAAACTCGTCCCCATAGCGGTGCTCGATACTACTCCCAAAATACTCAACTCATATGTTTAAAAACATAACTCTTTCTGTGGTTTGAAATTATTACACAAAATCTTTCTCTAAAAAGATATGTTACTCAAACTTCTCAAAACTCTTTTGGAAATCTCAGTTTCCTCCTCTTTTAAATGTGAAAATATTTACTCTTGGGAATACTTAGTTCCCATATATCACTTTAAGAAATAAACTTTACTCTTAATCTTTACTCAAATCAAAGCTTACGTCTTAAAACAAAGTTAAAAAAATTGTAAAAGACTTCTTAAAATATGGTTCATGCCGAATTATGGACGTAAACGACTTAATACAAGGTTTTCAATAACCATAGATAGAACTCAATGCCTGGGACTCAAGAACTTCAATGATATTACTCATTTCAAGAATGTTCAACTCAGAGGGTTCATGCTGAATTATGAGCATGAACTACTCAACTCAAGGACTCAAAGATACTTCTCATCTCAAGATTGTTCGACTTATAGGGTTCATGCGGAATTATAGGCATGAACAATTCAACTCAAGGACTTCATGGGTAACATGTAATAGTCCCATGATTAGGAATATAGTCTCTAAAAGGTTAGGAACTCGATACTCAAGACTTAGAACTTGAAGATACTATTCCTCTTAAAGATACTCAACTGATGGAGTTCATGCGGAAGTTATGGGGATGAACGACTCAACTCAAGGGTCAAAATATAAATAAGGAACTCATGTATACTACTCTTCTAATTCTCATACTTACGTACTCAAAACTTAACTCAAATCGATGGTAGATCTCAAAGGATTCAATATTGAACTCAAAGACTTTCTCGAACTCTACTTTTAACTCTCTCTTGAATGTGAATTATGAATTCAAGAGTTATGGTTCATGATATGAAGGATCTCGTAATGACAAAGTAGACTCATGAATACATTCTCCTCTTTCTTATACTCACTTGCTCAAGTCTTGAAACAAGTCATTAGAAATTGTAGAAGACTCCTCAAAAAGACTCAAAGGGACTTTTTCAAAAATGTTATAAAGAACTCTCAAAACATGACTCTCAACTCTACCTTAAATTTGATTTATGAATTCAAGCTTGTGATTTGTGATAGGAAAGATCTCGTGATGGTTTGGAGTGTTTTTAGATAGTTAAACATGACAAACAATCAAGAAATCATGGTGTGAAAGCAAGTCCGCGACGTGGAGATGCATTTTAATATTTGGTTGTGAATTAACTTTTGAGGTAGAGCGGCCTGTAACCTCCCCACGATGCGAAGAAAATTTCTGTGAAAGGGAAAGGCAGGTCCGCGACGCGGAGCAAGGTGCCAGATTCCCTCGACTTTTTCCTTCTTCGTTTTCTAACCCCAATTCACATAAATTCGATTCTTTTTTCTCAATCCCTCTTTAGATTTAGATACCCAACACATGAACACAAGAACCTACTCATATACAACTCTAAAATTGACATGATTTCATCAAGAAGTCAACAATCTCATCTAAACTCAAGAACTAAAGCCAATTTCAAGAACATAATTCAAAAACAACATACTTTCAACTTCCTAGAACGAATTTAAGGCTGAAATTAACATGGTTGGCATATGGGTGAACAATGGAAGCTTACATAACTCTTAGGGGTTAAACCTATGACGAAAATCCGCAACAAAATGCAAGACTCTCGACGAACGTTTTGATCCTCTCCTCTTTTCTTCTCTTTTTTTCTCTTTTTTCTTCTTTTCTCTTCTTGAACTCTCAACTAAAACCCTAGGTTTATATTAGGATTATAAAACTGAAACTAATAGGATTAGACCCCTAAAACAATAATAAAAACGTACTAAAACTGATTGGGTAAGGAAAAGACTAAAATACCCCTTACTATTTTCGGGTAACTTTCCTTAACTGGACAGCCTGACTTCAAAAGGGGATATCTCACTCATCCGAACTCGAAACTAAGAAAACTTGGCGGCGTTGGAAAGATAATTCAAATAAATTTCATTGGGTACCTTGTATCCCACCTAACGCATCTTGTACTGACAGTTATGATCATTTGAAGTTGACCCAAAACTTAAAGGAACTTAGGAATGACTTGATGAACTCTCTTTAGTTGATCTTGGAACTCAAGGTGCTACATCTAGTGACCTTATCACTCAAGAAATTAAATTCCATGGTAAAATCCTACTCAAAACAAAGAATGGTTCGAGTCTCAATTTGAAAATTTTCTGGGGTGTTACAGTGAAACTACAGAGGATTCATTTTAGTGAAGTCTCTCTATCTAGTTGCCTTTGAACCCACATTTGGTTTCACGGGGACCACAACCTCCCTATTGGCTTGAGCCGTCATGGCTTGAGCCAACACTTGAAAAGAAGCCCAAAACTCCGCATTATTCACTTGTTTGGCCAAAGGGTCGACCGAAACTTAAGGAGCTTCTTGAGGAGCTTCTCATTCTACATTCTTTCACGCATTCCTTCTAGTATATGCCCTTTCGAGTGTCCATATCTTGTAAAGCATCAAATAAGGATTATGAGAGACATTATAAAGTTAAACTCTATCGGACGACTTTAGAGTAATGAAAGTAGTGGAGTTTCCTAAACATCTAATAGTCTATATTTAATAAATGTTGTGCGCTGCACACTCATTAACAAGACTCTACTCTACGTGGCTGATGAGACTTCCTAGGACCTTTCTAAACCTTGTGCTTTGAACACCAAGTTTGTCATAACCTAAAGTACTCGCTAGATGTGACATGGCATATAGGACCCCGAGAGACCCTAGAATAGCAACTTACCATACATCATACATGATACTAGAAAATCAAGAGATTTTAAAAGAGAGCTTATATCGTAAATGTTTGACAAGAAAATGAAGCAGAAAATCTAACATAGTCTCAAAGCCATTTAGTATATCAATAGTGATTGGGATGTAACCCATTCATAACAAACAATTCTGAAAAGAAAATACAATAAACAATAAAGGGTTCGGTCCTCAGAACATGAGGATTCACCAATCTTTAATATCTAATAAAGTGATCACTAGCCACAGAGATGCGGAATGGGAACGTCAAACCCTGCATTAGTGAAACAATGTAAATAAAAATATGTGTTAGTAGATGGAATGTACCAAGTATGATAGCAATGCATAAGAGCTGGGAAATCATGCTAAAAGGATTTTACATGACATGTAATGATCAAGTTAAATTATAACATAAAAGGGTTAGAAAGAATAAACCATAAGCATGGTCAATTTAAGTTAGACATCTTTGAAACATTTGTGAGATACTTCTAAAAGTAGTCTTTTTCATTATTTTGGGTGGTTTACCTTTAACCGACATGTAGACCATGTGAGCTACACCATGGAATCCGGTGTCTACCCCACACCGAAAAGAGGTGTCCTCACTTGCCAAGGTAAGAACCATGAACTCTAGCTTACGTGGATCCACTAGCTAATGTCTATCTAAGACATCATCCTATGGTAGCACATAGTTATATGATAAGGATATAGCTACTAGAAATCTGACCTCTACTACGGGAGAGTTTCCATCTCAATATGCTCTCGTTGCTGACCATAAATCCCATGGAATGGTCATTAGTCTTACTTATCTTATCATTAGAATAGCTCCTTAACATTGATTTATCATAGGTGAGAAAACCTTTCAACCTTATTAATCTTTTAGGTGAGAAAACCCTTTCACATTAATATTTGAGTAGTCTGTGAGAAATCATTTCACAACAACAACAACATTTGATACTTCACTCTTCAAAGCATCCTTTAAGACATTTACATTAATTTCATAAAGAACATTCATATCTTCATAAACTCATCTTTCATGATTCAAAAGCTTCATTATACGATCATAGTCTAGAAATCATGGACTTCACATGGGTTCATGGGAATTCAACTTAGAAACATAAAATTAATTCAATGCATGCATAAAAAGACATAAAATAATCAATTAGATCATAATTGAAAAGAACCCATGAGATTGAGTTAAACCCTAACTTCTATTGGAGATTCTACCTTGTAAAAATGAAAAATTTGGGAACCCTATGCAGGAAATGACTCCATAGGTGAATACTATCAGATCTTGATGCCAAAAGCTCACAATTAAGGGAGAATTCAGAGACATGACCTTGAAACCCTAACCTTCTTCTTCAAACTTTAGAAAGAGAAATATTGGGGAAGAACTTTGATCAACTTTGAGAATTTAGAAGAATGAGTTCAATTGGGTAATTTGGGGTAAAAATGTCTATATATGGTCTATAATAGAAGATAAAACAACATAGTATTGGGTTAGAATAATTAGGGAAAAATCCAAAAGTCCTTCTAAAAATAACTGCCGACCTCCATCGACGGTGGGGACCTATTGTCCATAGGTCCAGCTACGGTCGTCTTGGTCAACCGTCTATGGGTTCAGAAACTTGTTTCTTGAACCCTCGACTGATCGGACCCAAGTACGGTATGTTGCTCAACCTACGGTTTGTACATGGACTTTGTGGGTCCAATTGTAATTTCATAAAATAACACTAAGCTTGAGACTCACCTATGAGACCTATTTACGACTTGTACATTAAATGACGGACCTTCTGTGGTTCTGTTTGTACTGACACTAGTTCCAGAAAACCTGCTAAATTTTTCCATATTTTTAAATCCGAGATGTTACAGCGGAAGACTCACTCAAGCAATTATAGGCTTAAAAAATAAATTTATCTCAACATAAACTCAATTGGAACGTCTAAAAAATACTCCTTTGCAATAATAATAATAATTTTCAAAACAATCTTTAAAGGAAAGAAAGTATTGAGAAACTCCTCAACTCTAATTTTCTACGAAGTCTCTAATACTACTATAGATGTCGGTACAAGACCCAAGATAACTCAACAATGACAGAAAATGAAATGTGAAATCTTCCGGAAAGCAAGTAGGCTCACCAAAGTTATATGAAGCGCAAAGTGATCTTAACGAAACATTTGTTGGTGATCCTGAACACATGTATCTGCAGTTCGAATTAAATCAGTACATCGAATGCACGAGTATGTAAGATAACAACTATTCCGAAATACATGTTATCTTTAACTAGTATCAAAACAAGTGTAACCTAATTTAAATTATTCTTTTTACCCTATGGTGCTGGCTTCTTTCGCTCTTACTTAATGTGTCTGTTGGGGGTCTATTTAGCGATTAATCTGTTTTACTGATGCCCCAGCCTTTTCATGTAACGGTATTGCTTCTTTGCTCTTTTATCTATGGATCCTGATAAATGAAAAAAATGAGTTTTCTCTTTTAGTTTGGGGAGCCAGTTTGATCAAGAAGTTTATCAGAACCACAAGCACCTCCACCTTTTCGAGCAGCCAAGATAATAATTATATCAGGTCCTTTTATTTTTCATTACTTTATGTTTTTATCCACTTTAGGTTTGTTTCCTTAGCAAAGATTTGGTGCCTACCCAAAATTTGTTGCACTTCCCTCAAGGTATTGTTCCAGGTTGATGTTGTTTCATGCTACATTGGAGTGAAGGATAAAATAGTCTTATTCATGCCAAAGATTTTACAATAACACATCCTTAATTTGAACAGGGTCTGGGAGGCAAGACAGAGTGAATGCTACTGAAAATGTAAATCAAACAGGTGCCAATTTGCTCTGTTCTGGAGGGGATTAAAAATGTTACTATTCTGGTTGAGGAATCCTATGTTGACAGGTTAATGTTTTGTAACCAATTGGGTATGTAGTGGTAGGGCTTAATAGCTTTTGGGTGAATCTTTGTTGCCGCAAATACAATTATGAAATGTTGTACATAAGACGTATTGTTATGAAGGTAAATTTTTTTAACTCAAATGACATAGATATGATAATAGAATATGTGTACGTTAACCACTTTATTTGCATTCATTTTTAGTGCGGTGGTACTGGCACAGTTCCTTTATAAATTTTGATTCTTCATCGTTGCTTTCTTTTCCTCATATATCGAATCCTCAGTTGGTAGATCCCTGTGCGCATCCAATCTGTGTGTTCCGCATGTAATTTAATGACTACAAAAATGTGCAAGTAAACTTAATAATTGTTTTAAAATGTGCAACCTAAATTAAGATGGATAATTACAGTAATATAAATCTTTAAGTCTGCGAAAACACGTACCTGGACATCTCTTCTATGGGATTAACTGTCCATTTTTTGGTACGCCGTATTCATCTGATAAATCTTGTTCGCTAGTGTTAAATTAAACATGGATGTATATCTATTCAAAAGTGTTATGCCTAAAATGCATAGAACAACGTCTATCACTGAAACATTATTGACCCTAAAAGTTTGTCTTTAAAGACTATAATTATTACTAATGTAGGCAATATTTCAGTTGTTAGCACATAGGTATGAAATCTGCCTTCTTTGGGGTATTTTCTATAAGGTTCCTTATTTAAGAAACACAACTAAAATAGTCTTCTAGCAATGCCTACATTGTTGACTTGTAAAACTGATATGATATGAACTTTACGCTATGGTAGTGATTTTGAAAGGGAAATGCAAAAATAAGTTGAATACCAATAGATTCACAGAAGTTAGCATGATTAATCAACAATTCAATCATGCAAAAGTAGACATTCATTATGTGATCATTTGCAGAAAATATTCAGTTCAAGTGAGAAAAGTGCATTGTTTTTTATGCAAAAGTAGACATACATTAAGTGATCATTTTGGTAAGCATGAATGCTCATGATAGTGCAGAGATATGGCTCTTTGGAATTGAAATGAGGCGGGCGCTGGCAGAATATCAACTGGGAAATAAGCCATATTTTCCATTTAATGATACGGTGTTAAATTGTGTGTGAAAAGGCTACAATGTTATTGGGAGAATGTCAAAGCAAGTAAAAGTGTAAGTACGAAAGAGGTGGAGGTTGGAGGATGGCGAGTTGGTAGATTGCGTTTCTGTAGGGTAGGCCAAGATGCCAACCCATTAAATTTTGGTAAAAGGGTAAAATAGTAATTTAGTATTTTAAATTTGGGAGTTCATGCTTTTAAAGTAGTATCGATAGATAGATAAATGATCATAGACTACAATAGTATTTTCTTGCCTTTATTTTGTGGCTATTTTTTTTCCTTAATGTTGTGATATATATAATCCTTCAAGAAAATTATCCTTTAAAGCATTATCTCCATTGTAACATCTAAAGTATACATTGTTTTCAGCAATAAAATGATGCATAATGTTTATGGACGGGAAAATTCTGCTCTAGGTTTCAGGTAATACGAGTTGCAAAAATAATTTATTCTAAATTTGAACTCCCTCTTTAGATTAGAAATATTCTTCCTTCCGATATTATCTATCTCATCAATATATTTGTCATAAAATGGTTATCAACTGTTGATTCAATCCGTATTAATTTTTTCTTTAAACTATCATTCTACATTATGTAACTTTTGGCTTTTCATCTATTGGATTTGAAAAGTGAAAGGATTTAATGAAATTGTTGTTTGCATTATAAATTATATATTTTATAAATTCTATGAGATAATAATCAATATATGTGATGGAAAATCATTGTTATTAATATTGTTTGGCTCTACTCCTCTCCCAAACTCACTTTGAAAAGGGAAAAAAGAAAGAGAAAAATTACAACGAAATGAAAGATTTTATATATGTGTAGATGTAGTTATTTTTCTTCTATTATCTCTACCTTTATTTCTTCTACGTTATTTAATTTGCAGGTGATTTTAAGTGGTATATACGCTCTTAGCCCCGTGGACCTTATCCCAGAAGGTAATGGTTGAATATTCTCTCTGAAAATCTCTATCATATTGTTCAGTTTATGACTACTCTTCTTCTCGTTTTGCAGTTTGGGTATAATAGGTTTACTAGATGGTATGATTATCACGTTCATCTATTTCCTTCATGTTTGTGCTCTATATAGATAAGTTCTTATGTTTCGCCATGGAGGTTCTTAAATGTTTGCATCACATGACAATTGCAAAAAATGAAAAAGAGATGACAAACATTTTCTTGCTTCGTATTCAATCAGTGTTCAATGGCTGTTTGCTGGAAAATCAGTACTTTTACATGATTTAGTTTAGTGTACTTGTACAATTGCTAATATAGCTCAGTGTATAGTTACAGTCCATAACACGGTATAATACTTGGAGCATTGTATTTCTTTCATTAAAGGAGATATTTCACCCAAAAACGAGCTACTGTTTACACCCCAAAATTAGAAGCTACAGGCGGTCAAATCCAATCTTCACCGTTGAAATGTAAGAGCCAGATTCTGAAAACTCTCAATTCGAATTTGAGCACGATCCAACGGTTAACGAAGCCGAAAACTTTTTTTGAAGCGGATTGCCTAAGCAGAAAATTTTCTAAAGCAAAAATAGGATTTTTCTCTCTCTCAATCTCTAAAACGGCTGGCTTAATTTCTCTCTCTTGTATTTCTAAAAATAAGATCTAAATAAAAACCTTATATATGCCACAAAATATTGGACTCATGGGCTAAAGTGGGCTGGTCCAAATAAGACTTTTATTTATGAGCAACTTTCACATATAACAAACATAAAAATCATATTTGTATGTTATAACTATAGTTTGCATAATTGCATTTCATATCAAATTTTATGTTTGCTATAGAGCTTATGATTTGTATAATTTGCTAGATACATCCAATTTTATACAAATTGTTCAGTTTTATATAAATTCATTTATACATTGTAATTTGTATAATAAAATCTATATTTGTATAATTATAAGTGTATAGGACGAAAATATATGTATTTGTATTTGTATATACACTTTTCTCTCGCTTTATACAAACACAAACGCATTTTATACATTCTATACCTAAATGTATAAAATAGGTAATTGTATACCGAAAATGGCTAATTGTATACCGAATCAGATGGCAAAAAAATGAGATGTTTGTTGAGAATTACAAATAAAATAAACTGTGACTATAACATTTAATTTGAATTAATAGTTTGCTATTTCATACAATTTTCCTTTTATTTATCCACATAGGAAGAGAAAAGAGATC
Source organism: Solanum gracilifrons (assembly GCA_029582605.1). Lineage (NCBI taxonomy): Eukaryota > Viridiplantae > Streptophyta > Magnoliopsida > Solanales > Solanaceae > Solanum > Solanum gracilifrons. Next base: position 13,133 of record JAJOOH010006179.1, read on the forward strand.
TTAAACCCAACGATTTATTCACTAGTGACTAAAGGCAAATCAGTTAAAGTAAAGAAATTTCATGAAGAAGCAAATCAACACTCCTCCATGACCACCATTCTTATTTATCTTTTTTCGCATAATTTTGGGCTTTTCTTCTAATTTTTTCTGCTCAGTAACTAATTTTAAAAATATCTAATAGTAATCTACATTTATTTTCATTTAAGACGATAGAAAAAGAAAAACCTTGAAGACCTTAATTTTTCTCCACAAATACCTCTTCTTCTCTTTATTTATTAATCAACTCTTCACCTTCTACTATAATTCTCCAATGAGTTATAATAATTATTATTATTAATTAAAAGTTGATTAATAAATAGAGAGAACTCATTGGAGAACTTTTTAGATTTATTATGACATCTTCTGTGGCTCTCTTTATTTATTTCAGATATATTTGAATCATTTTTCTCCCAAGTAAAATGAACCTTACTCAATAGTCAGATTTTGATTAATGAGGAAATATTAGAGAACCACATAAATGGATAAGTTGAATTGATTATGTGGTTTTTTTCATTGTGTACATTGAATCATATTCTTAAATACGATAATAAAATTTAAAAAATAGTAGGTTCGATTGCCGGTAGGTAAATAGTTTTTTTTAAAAAAAATATTTAGACAAATTAGTTGCTTCTCTTCTTCAACTAGACATGGTTATCCGTGGATGATAACTTTCACAAATACTGGTTGAGCGACAATTAATAAAAAGTTGGTAATATATACACACAAATGTTGTTTAAACATTTACATTTGTGATTGCACCAAGTATGCGATTATCCTATTTACATTGCAAATACGACCCCAACATTTTTAAAAAACGGTAATGATCCGGTTGATCATTTTTGTTTTTTGTCATAAAATTTACCGTGTTGCCCTCTTGATATGGACCCTGAGTCTTCTATGATTGAGTTTTGAAAGTTGGTTTTGGAATTTGAGTTAAAAGTTGATAAATTGCTAAGTTTGTACTTTAGAAAGGCTAAATAGTTTAAAAGTTGTTTTGGAGCCTCTTGGAGTTTCGAGTATTGGAATGAAATTCAGTCGATTCCATTAGTCCCAAAATATGGAATTCAGGCCGTGAGAGTTATCGGTTTCAGATTCAGAGTTTTCTTAAGGATTTGAGGTTTCAAGTTGTGAATTTTTTGAAATTTAGCTTTTGGGTTGAATTTGGTCAACATTCGGGGTTCAAATGCTCAGATCAGAATTTCTAAGAGTTTTGTTGGATTCGAGGGGGGGTGACTTCTTGTTTTAGCCTATTTAGGCGTTGAGTTATTTCTTGTGGTTTTAACGAATGTCGGATCAAGGAACCCTCACATTCCTAATTTGATGGTTCCATTGAATTGGGAACGTCGAGTATAATTGATTTGCATATGTGGTTTGTGTTTACGGGGTTTTGAATGAATCCCAAGGATTATTTTAATGTTTTGAGTCTTCGCTATGTTTTCTGGTGTTCCATGCCTCGCTTTTGCGAAGTTTATGTCTCTTAAGCGACCTCCGCTTAAGCGAAAGACATGTCTCTTAAGAGACCATCGCTTGAGAGAAACATGAGCTTTTAGTGAGGTTCTCTTAAGAGAACCCCTGGTCGCTTTTGTGATACTTCAGAGGGTTTTGACCTGCCCTTTTTAGGGTTTAAGCACCAACAGAGCCATTTTTGAGCTTGTGGAATCCTTGGTGGAGATTTCGGAAAGGTTTTCTTGTGCTAAATAATTTGGGTAAGCTTCTATGACCCTAAACCTTCATTTTCTTCTGATTATTTTTGGGTTTAACATCAAAATATGAGATTTTGATGGTGAATGATGAGGATTTTCAAGAACTCAAGTTCTTAACTAAAGTGGAGATTTTGAACTGTTTTTAATCCTTTTTTGAAATGATGATTCTTCCCCATGAGTTCCGAAAGCCTTGATGAATGTTTTCAAGTATTTCATTTAGAATTCAAACCTTATTTTTGGAATTGAGTTTTGTGTTGATTGACCCACCTTTCAAGAGAATTGATGTGGGTATTGTTGTTTCCGGAAAGTGATTGTGAATACTTGCTCGTGTATAGATTGAGTGGCTTCGGAAGTGATTCGGAAAGGGAAGACTCAACTCTTGAAGTAATTATTCATTGATTAAAGGAAAATGATCTCTTAAACCTTGTATTCTAGTAAAATTAGTGTACTTCCTTTGTTGCTTCTGTATTGGAAGTAATGGGGATGAGGTTAAGGGTTTAACTGTCCACTTGATACATCTAAATGAATAAAAAGGAGCTGGAATGAAAAAGATTATGTGATGAACATGATGACGTGAATTGCTTGATTGATGAAATGCATGAAAGCATGAATGTGGACTTGAATTGTATGATTTGTTATCTATTCCGTGTAGTATGATATTTCTTGTGTGCATTGATCGTTGGACACTGTGATGAGAGATGTGATAATTTATGATGCCAAGGTCTTTGTTGGTGAGTGTTGTGATCTCGAGGTCATTTTCGGCATGAGTTTATAAATCCGACGGGAAATGATTCCGAGTACTGATCTGATATATAGCCAATGGGAAATGATTTTGGCTAGTGAATTGATATAAAGTCGATGAAAAACAGTTCTAGCTAGTGATATTCTGCCGATGAGAAATGGTTATGGCAAGAGATTTATTATTGTCAGTTGATGCATTTGATGTTTATGCGTGACTTGCTTGTTACTTGAGATTGATGTACTTGTTGTGTGTGACCGAAATACTTGACTTACTTGATTCGTTTGATTATTGATTGTGATTGTTGAAATGTTGATATTGGGCCTTTTGAGCCGTGTATTGTAGAATTGTTAGGTTGAGCTGATTTCTATGCAGGTTGTAGTTTGAGGAGGTTTGGTTGTAGTGTAAGGGATATTCAATTTCTATCTGGATGCCTTGTTTATTAGATTGCTTGCTGAGTACCGTGTTGTTGGTACTCACTCTTTGCTTCTACACTTGTTGGTACTCACTCTTTGCTTTGTACACGTGACTACCAGATTTTGAGGATTTTAATAGAAAGAAAAAGTTTTTTCGCTTTACTATTTTCTACATTTCTTTCGTTTCGTTAGATTGAGGTTGCCTTGTCTTGATTAGAATAAATAAATGTCATCACGTCTATTTATTTGGCTCATGACAATAACAATAATAAATAACTCTTGACATTTGATATGATTGACTATTAGTATCTGGCATATAGCTACAAATATTGCAATTCAAGAATTCCTTTTTCCTAAAGTAATCAAAAAAGGAATTATGACATTAATGAATTTTTTGAAATTAATTATTACTCTTTTTAAGGTACATTCTTTTTAGTATATCCTATAGCCTAATTTACTTGAAATCATTTATTATTACCCTTATCTCTCTCCTTCTTCTCCAACCCCTCATCTCCCTC
>JAJOOH010006180.1:0-11245 GCA_029582605.1 Solanum gracilifrons
TATATATATATATATAATATTTTATCTAATGAAGAAATTGTCATAAGAAATATTTAAAAGGAATTAAGTAAGGAGAGTACATTTAATTATGCCACACTTATTTATTCCATTACTTATATATAAGAATACAATGAAGACATTACAATCAACATGAACCCTAATTATTTTTGACATGTGGCTGCTTACTTCAATAATCCATTAATTAACCAACCACAGGAATTTGTACAACAGAACCCAAGATGTTATCAACGAGACGAACTCGATTGCAACGATAATCCAATGGGACTGGAGAACCACTCAATATTATTCGAACATCATTTATGAGTGAATTTTCCTTCTCAATTATTTCCTTAGCAAGCTTTGTTGGTACACCAATAAGTTCTGGCCAGAATAGTTTTCCTACATATACACATAATTTATTATAATGAGAGAAACAAAGAACAAGAATAATATACTCTATATGTGTTATAATAATAGAAAACATGGAGTTGATATTAAAGTGTGTAACCAGGAAGTCTGTGTAACATCTCGCAACTAGAAAGAACTAGAAGGAAGTTTAAAATCTGGAAATAGTTACTTTTGGAAAGAATGAGGAAATCTGGAAATTTTTAAGTAAGTTAAAGTGAGTTTTTGGTCAACTTCAAACGATCATAACTCCTAGCTCAGAATGAGTTAGGTGTTCTGCCTCAAAAGTTATTTTCGGAACCAAAATTTATTTATGCCTCCGAATCGCGGATCCACCTTCAGATCTTGATTTTTGGTCTTTTCTCATGTTTAGCTATCTAAAATCATTCATAAACAACATGAGATCTTTCCAAACACCAATCATAATCCTTGAATCCATAATTCAATTAAGGATCAGTTAAGAGTCAAGTCAAGAGCAGTTAAGATCAAAGTCAAGAGAAGTAGAGAGTCAAGTAAGAGAAGTTCATTTCAAGTTTTCATAAGTCTTTTACAAATGTTTTAACTTTGTTTTAAGACTTAAGTTTTGAAGTTGAGTAAAGAGTAAGAGCAACGTTCATTTTCTTTAAAATGATATATGGGAACTAAGTATTCCCAAGAGTAAATGTTTTCGCATTTAAGATGAGAGAAAATTGAGATTTCCAAAAGTGTTTTGAATAGTAAAAGGGAACATTGATTCCAAGAGAACTTTTAAGCTAAGTTTGAGTAATTATCTCAAACCAGAGAAGAAGTTATTTTAAAAACATATTAGCTAAGTATATTTTGGGAGTAGTATTGAGTACCGATATGGGGACGCGAGTTCATACTAACTCAAGTCACCATAAACCATGTAGCCATCATGGGAAGAAAAAGGGTCATACTTTTTAGATGATTCCTTAGTGCTTTTCAGCATAGACTAGTGGATCCACTTAGTAGTTCAAGTTCTATACCGATGACAAGGTATAGGACGGTCCTTGGCAACGTGAGGTAAAACGTTGTACCATCACTTAGGCTTATAGTGATGGTTGTCAGTTAGAGAATCTCCCACAGAAGTTATTGTATTTTTATATACATCAGTTTATTGTATTTTTACATACATTCCAGAGTTATGTTGTATCCTTGTATATACATAGAGTTGACATCATATTTTTAAACAACTTTTCTTTATATTGCACTTGTTTTAAACTACCTTATATTGAAATGAGTTCAGTTAAGTATTCATGAGTTGAGATGAGCTAAGGTAAGTGTTTCTTTCAGATTCCCTTTCAAGCCTATGTTGTTTAGCATTCCAACTCGCATACTCGTACATTCAATGTACTGATGCCAGTTGGCTTGCATCGTATTATGATGCAGACGCAGGTAACCAGGATCAACATCCAACGCCTCGTTGATTCAACTTGAGTATTCAGAGTCTGTTGGTGAGCCTCATTGCATTTCGGAGGACTCTTTCATTCGCTTTCTAGTTTAGTTTGTTAGGATGTTGTGGGACTTGTCCCAACATCCATCTCAGTTGTTTTAGAGGCTTCATAGACAGTTAGTAGTTCAGTTGGCTTTTACATTATCATTCTTATGTTAAAGACTTGGGTTGCCATTTTTGGCCAAGCTGAATATTTGACTCTTTTAACATTCTAAGTTATATTATTTAGTTGTTTGAGTAAGTTCATTTGGTCATTGTAAAAATTCTAGAGTCTTCCGCTGAGTTAAGTAAGCCAGACCAAAGGTTCGCTTGGGGCCAACAATGGTTCTTGAGTGCCAGTCCCGCCAAGGGTGTAGACTCGGGGCATGACAAACTTGGTATCAGAGCACAGAGTTCAAGAGTCCTAGGGAGTCTATGAAACCGTGTCTATAGAGTCCTGGTTATCGGTGTGAAGCACGCTGCATCTATAATTAGGAGGTTGCAACATTTAGGAATTCTTTCACTTCTTTCACCCTCATTTCGTGCGTTAGAGTTTATCTCTAAAAAGTTCCCTCTAATTCGTGCCTACGCCTGTTTAAGATAATCATGCCTCCACGAAGAGCAGTCAGAGGTCGTCCAGCTAGGAGGAATGTTGAGGAGCAAGAGTTACCCAATGCACCTGAAGTGTAACCTGAAGGAGAAGTCACCAACGCTGAGTTTAGAGAAGCTATAAGGATGCTGAGTCAAGTTGTGACCAACCAAGCTGGGCAGCAGAGAGGAGCTCGATAAGAAGAGGCTGAAACTTTAAGGATTCGTGAGTTCTTGAGGATGAATCCCCCAAGTTTCACTGGTTCGAGCACCGTAGAGGATCTAGAGAACTTCATTGAGGAGCTAAAAAAGGTGTTCGATGTGATGCATGTTGTTGATACTGGGAGAGTTGAGCTGGCTGCATATCAGAAGAAAAATGTTGTTAGGACTTGGTTTGATCAGTGGAAAGGAGGTAGAGCTGAGGATGCACCACCTGCGAGTTGGGCATGTTTTGAAGAGGCTTTCTTGGGGAGTTTCTTCCCCCGAGAACTAAAAGAGGCCAAGGTACATGAGTTCCTCACACTTAAGCAGGATTCTCTAAGTGTTCATGAATATGGGTTGAAGTTCACCCAACTATCTGTTATACTTCGGAGATGGTTAAGTACATGAAAAGTAGAATGAGCTTGTTTGTTGGGCCGTCTATTAAGCGAAGAGGGCAGGGCATCGATGTTGATAAGTGACATGGACATATCAAGGATGATGGTTTATGTGCAGCAGGTTGAGGAAGAGAAACTGAGAGACAGAGATGAGTTCATAAATAAGAAAGCGAAGACAGTGAATGAGTTTGGGCAGCAGAAGGGTAGTGTGAATCGTTCATACTTTCAGAAGTAAAAGGGACATGCACCATCATCTGCTAGTGCACCTGCACCCTGAAACAAAGGTGAGTATAATGGCTAGAATTCACAGAACTTTAGAGCTAGACCAGCACAGTCTCAAGGTAGTGTGGCACAAGGAGGTAGTTGGGCTCCTGTATGTGGTAGGTGTGGCAGAAACCACTCAGGTAAGTGTCGTGATGGCCAGACAGGTTGTTTTAAGTGTGGGCAAGAGGGGCACTTCATGAAAGAGTGTCCTAAGAATAAGCAAGGTAGTGGAAATCCGGGAAATAGAGCCCAGTCTTCATCAGTTGCTCCACCAGACAGGGCTGTATCCAGAGGAGCTACTTCCGGTACTGGCGGAGGGGCAAACTGCCTTTATGCAATCACTAGTTGCCAAGAGCAAGAGAACTCTCCAGATGTTGTCACTGGTATGATTCGAGTCTTTGACTTTACTGTTTATGCCTTGCTAGATCCAGGAGCGAGTTTATCTTTTGTAACTCCTTATGTTGCTATGAACTTTGATGTTCTTCCTGAGCAACTTAGTGAACCATTCAGTCTTTCTACACCTATTGGTGAGTCTATTCTAGCAGAGAGAGTCTATCGTGATTGTCCCATTTCCGTCAATCACAAGAGTACCATGGCTGACTTAATTGAGTTAGACATGGTAGATTTTGATGTCATTCTTGGTATATACTGGCTTCATGTCTTTTATGCCTCAATTGATTGTCGAACTCGAGTAGTCAAGTTTCAGTATTCCAAATGAGCCAGTCTTAGAGTGGAAAAACAGTTCAGCAGTGCCTAAGGGTCGTTTCATTTCGTACCTTTAGGCAAGAATGTTAGTTTCTAAGGGGTGTGTCTATCACTTAGTCCGAGTTAATGACTCAAGTGTTGAGGTACATCCTATTCAGTCAGTTCCAGTAGTAAAAGAGTTTCCAAAAGTTTTTCCAGATGATCTTCCCGGAGTCCCTCCTGAGAGAGAGATAGACTTCGGTAGAGATCTTCTTCCAGATACTCGTCCTATATCTGTTCTGCCATACATAATGGCACCAGTAGAGTTGAAAGAGCAGTTAAAAGATTTGTTAGATAAGGGCTTCATTCGACCAAGTGTCTCACCTTGGGGCGCTCCGGTCTTGTTTGTGAGAAAGAATGATGGTTCCCTTCGGATGTGTATATATTACCGTCAGTTGAACAAGGTTATCATCAAGAATAAGTATCATCTTATGAGAATCAATGATATTTTTTATCAGTTTCAGGGTGCTTCATGTTTCTCGAAAATTGACCTCAGATCATGCTATCATCAGTTAAGAGTAAGGGAATGTGATATTCTAGAGACAACATTCAGGACCCGTTATGGTCATTATGAGTTTTTGGTCATGTCCTTTGGTTTGACTAATGCACCAGCAACGTTCATGGATCTTATGAGTAGAGTCTTCAAACCTTATTTAGATATGTTTGTTATCGTCTTTATTGATGACATACTAATCTATTCAAGGAATGAAGAAGATCATGTTATTCATCTCAGTATAGTTCTGCAGACTTTGAAAGATAAGGAGTTTTATGCTAAATTCTCTAAGTGTGACTTTTGGCTTGAGTCTGTGGCATTCTTAGGCCATATTGTGTCTGGAGAGGAAATAAAGTTGATACTCAGAAAATTGAGGCAGTGTAGAATTGGCCTAGACCCACATCTCCAACTGAAGATTGTGTGTACCTATGGTGGATGGACTCCAAGAGAGGATCATGGAGGAAGCTCATAGCTAGCTCTAGATATTTCATTCATCCGGGTTCCACAAAGATGTATCGTGACTTGAGGGAAGTTTATTGGTTGAATAGCATAAAGAAGGGCATTGCAGAATTTGTTGCTAAGTGTCCAAATTGCAAGCAAGTGAAAGTTGAGCACCAAAGGTTTGGTGGTGTGGCGCAGAATATAGAACTTCCAGAATGGAAGTGGGAGATGATTAATATGGATTTCATCACAGGTTTGCAGAATTTGTTGCTAAGTGTCCAAATTGCAAGCAAGTGAAAGTTGAGCACCAAAGGTTTGGTGGTGTGGCGCAGAATATAGAACTTCCAGAATTGAAGTGGGAGATGATTAATATGGATTTCATCACAGGTTTGCCAAGGTCTCGCAGACAACATGATTCTATTTGGGTGATTGTTGACAGAATGACAAAATAAGCCCATTTTCTTTCTGTAAAGACTACCCATTCAGCAGAAGATTATGCCAGGTTATATATTCAAGAAGTGGTAAGACTTCATGGAGTCCCAGTCTCTATTATTTCAGATAGAGGTGCACAATTTACTGCACAGTTCTGGAAATCTTTTCAAAAAGGCTTGGGTTCAAAGGTGAACTTAAGTACTGCCTTTCATCCTCAGACTAATGGGCAAGCAGAGCGCACTATTCAGGCATTAGAAAATGTTTTGAGGGCTTGTGTAATTGATTTCAAAGGGAATTGGGATGATCACCTACCTCTCATTGAGTTTGCTTACAACAACAGTTATTACTCTAGCATCCACATGGCTCCTTATGAAGCTCTTTATGGGAGAAGATATAGATCTCCTATTGGATGGTTTGAAGTTGGTGAAGCAGGATTGATAGGATCAGATTTAGTTCACCAAGCTATGGAGAAGGTGAAAGTGATTCAAGGAAGGTTGAAAACGGCACAGAGTCGTCAAAAATCCTACATTTATGTTAGGAGAAGGGCGTTAGAGTTCGAAGTAGATGATTGAGTATATTTGAAAGTTTCACCCATGAAGGGTGTTATGAGATTTGGTAAGAAGGGGAAGCTTAGTCCCCAGTATATTGGACCTTATCGCATAGCCAAGAGGATTGGCAATGTAGCTTATGAGTTGAAGCTACCACAAGAGTTAGCAGCGGTTCATCCGGTATTTCACGTCTCCATGTTGAAGAAGTACATGGGCAATCCTTCATTGATGATACCAACTGAAAATATTGTGATCAATGATAACTTATCTTATAAGGAGATTCCTATTCAGATTCTAGATCGCCAAGTTCGCAAGTTGAGAACAAATGAGGTAGCATCATTCAAAGTCCTTTGGAGGAACCAATTTGTTGAGGAAGCTACTTGAAAAGCTGAGAAGGATATGAAGAAGAGATATCCACATCTCTTTGAATCCGAATAAAGTGCAGATCAAGGTACGTACTAATTTTCTTCTTAGTGCTCTTTAAATTATGAGTGAGCATGTTGTTTGTTTGCATTTGCTGGTTGGGTGTTTGAATTTGATGTTACACCCTAAACCTAGTAAAGAGTAATCTCATTCGAGGACGAATGTTCCCAAGGGGGAGATATTGTACCATCTCGCAACTAGAAAGAACTAAAAGGAAGTTTAAAATCTGGAAATAGTTACTTTTGGAAAGAATGAGGAAATCTGGAAATTTAAGTAAGTTAAAGTGAGTTTTTGGTCAACTTCAAACGACCATAAATCCTAGCTAAAGATGAGTTAGGTATATTTCCAGATATGGTTGGAAAGCTCTTGGAATGATCTTTCCAACACCGCTAAGTTTTCACGATTCCGAGTTTGTATGAGTGAGTTATTCCATTTGGAAGTTGGGTTGTTCAAATAAGGAAATGCCTAATTCGGATTTTTAAAGGATAGTTTGGTCTTTTCCTTACCCAATTAATTAAATTCATTTTTTAAAATAAAATAATTGGGGTCAAAACTGAGTTAGTTCAGTTTACACTTTTGAGAAATAGAGTTAGGGCTTTTGGAGAAAGAACGCAAGAGAAATGAGAATAGGAAAAGCAAGATTCGCCAAGGAATTGACCCTACAAGGTATGTGAATCTCTCATAGCGTTGGGTTCATTCACCCACACGCCAAACACGTTTAGCTCAGCGAAATTAGTCCTAAAATAATTTGAAAGTTGATGTTCTTGACATGAATTCTTGAATTTGAATATTGTTCTTGAATTGGGATGAATTGAGAAGTTTCTGAGTTCGTTACGTCGCATTATAGAGTCGTTTCGAGTTAGGTTCTTAGGTACATTTGTTGGGTATCTATATCTAAAGGTAATTTGAGAAAAAGAAACGAGGTTGGGTGATTTGGGGCTAGAAAACGAAGAAAAATTTTCGTGTGGGAGCGCGTCGCGCGACCTGTTCCTAGAATTGAAAAATTCTGCTCTGCGTCGCGGAGCTAACACAAGGTGTTTTGCCTCAAAAGATGTTTTCGGAACCAAAATTTAATTATGCCTCCGAGTCGCAAACCCACCTTCAAATCTTGATTTTTGATCTTTTCTCATGTTTAGCTATCTAAAATCATTCATAAACAACATGAGATCTTTTCAAACACCAATCATAATCCTTGAATCCATAATTCAATTCAAGGATCAGTTAAGAGTCAAGTCAAGAGCAGTTAAGATCAAAGTCAAGAGAAGTCAAGAGTCAAGTAAGAGAAGTTCATTTCAAGTTTTCATAAGTCTTTTACAAACGTTTTAACTTTGTTTTAAGACTTAAGTTTTGAAGTTGAGTAAAGAGTAAAGAGTAAGAGCAAAGTTCATTTTCTTTAAAATGATATATGAAAACTAAGTATTCCCATGTGTAAATGTTTTCACATTTAAGATGAGAGGAAACTGAGATTTTCAAAAGTGTTTTGAACAGTAAAAGGGAACATTGATTCCAAGAGAGTTTTTAAGCTAAGTTTGAGTAATTACCTCAAACCAGAGAAGAAGTTGTTTTAAAAATATATGAGCTAAGTATATTTTGGGAGTAGTATTGAGTACCGATATGGGGACGCGAGTTCATATTAACTCAAGCCCCCATAAACCATGTAGCCATCATGGGCAGAAAAAGGGTCATACTTTTTAGATGATTCCTTAGTGCTTTTCATTATAGACTAATGGATCCACTTTAGTAGTTCGGGTTCTATACCGATGGAAAGGTATAGGACGGTCCTTGGCAATGTGAGGTAAAACGTTGTACCATCACTTAGGCTTATAGTGATGGTTGTCAGTTAGAGAATCTCCCACAGAAGTTATTATATTTTTATATACATCAGTTTATTGTATTTTTACATACATTTCAGAGTTGTGTTGTATCCTTGTATATACACAGAGTTGACATCATGTTTTTTAAAAAACTTTTCTTTATATTACACTTGTTTTAAACTGCCTTATATTGAAATGAATTCAGTTGAGTATTCATGAGTTGAGAAGAGCCAAGGTAAGTGTTTCTTTCAGATTTCCTTTCAAGCCTATGTTGTTTAGCATTCCAACTCGCATACTCGTACATTCAATGTACTGATGCCAGTTGGCTTGCATCGTATTATGATGCAGACGCAGGTAACCAGGATCAACATCCAGCGCCTCGTTGATCCAGCTTGAGCATTCAAGTCTGTTGGTAAACCTCCTTGCATTCAGGTGGACTCTTTCATTCGCTTTCTAGTTTAGTTCGTTAGAATGTTGTGGGGTTTGTCCCAACATTACTCTCAGTTGTTTTAGAGGCTTCATAGACAGTTAGTAGTTCAGTAGTCTTTACATTATCATTCTTATGTTAAAGACTTGGGTTGCCATTTTTGGCCAAGTTGAATGTTTGATTGTTTTAAAATTCTAAGTTATATTATTTAGTTGTTTGAGTAAGTCCCTTTGGTCATTGTAAAAATGCTAGAGTCTTCTGCTGAGTTAAGTAAGCCATGCCAAGGATTCGCTTGGGGTCAGCAATGGTTCTCGAGTGCAGTCCCGCCTAGGGTGTAGACTCGGGATGTGACAGTCTATTTGCTCTGATATCATATTAAAGTGTGTAACCATTTCATCTAAAAGCTTAAACTGTTAGAGAGAACACCAAGACTCTTTAAAAAAAACAAGCATTTTTTAATAGTAGCAAAAACTATTTTTGAGAAGCTAAAAAAAGGTAATCCTTTAAAGGAATTTTACCTTTGCACCAAGATTCAAATTCCGATTACTTTAGAAGTTTTATGATATCTGGCCCATCACTTTCTTTTCGTGCCATGAGAGTTTCAAAAAAGTAATTCTTTAGCTTATTAATCTATTTTTTATGAATGATTGTTTATAGTTGTCTTTTAAGTATCATGCTAAAGTGTAGCAATTCTTCTACGTTATATTTCGAAGGTAGATCGTCAAAAAAATATGATATGCTCAAAAATTTATGGCACAAGCAAGGGTCGAAGGAGATTCATCTAAACTGAGGCGGAGCTAACATTTTCAAGCAAAAGGGTGTCAATAGACAAGCCATTGAACAAGTTGCTCATTCGAACCTCCTTTGCCGGTTAGTCACATTATATTTACAAGATCATAACTCTTTTTTTAAGGTAAATATAGTATATGGTGAACCCTTTGTGAAAGTTTTTCTCCCCACCCACCCATACCGCAAAAGAAATATAAATTATATACAATTCTAATAAATTCTTGCATGTGTGTTTGACCAAAAAAATATATAAAGAGAGAGAAAGAGAGGTACTAGTTTAATTACAATTCAAATTCTAACTACCACACATTAATTAAATATATGATCCCAAAGATGTTAAAGTCTTTAAAGAGCGATGCAGAGCGATTAATTTTTGAAATTACGAGACCCTAATATTTTAAAGATATATTTTAACTGAAAATATATACACTTTATCAACAAATAACACACATACAAACTCACAAAATAACAAGAAAAGAAAAAAAAAACCGTGAGAGTACATTTAATTAAGCCACACTTATTTATTCCATTATATATAGTAAGAGTACATGGAGACATTATAATGAACATACATGAACCCTAATTATTTTTGACATGTGGCTACTTACTTCAATAATTCATTAATTAAGCCACCCTAGGAATTTGTACAACATCACCCAAAATGTTATCAATAAGACGAACTCGATTACATCTAAAATCAGCTGGGACTGGAGAGCCATTCAATATTATTGGAACATCATTTATGGATGGATTTTCTTTCTCAATTATTCCCTTAGCAAGCTTTGTTGGTACACCAATAAGTTCTGGCCAGAATTGTTTTCCTACATATATATATACACATAATTGATTATATAATGAGAGAAACAAAGAACAAGAAAAGAAGACATTTTAGTAGTAGCAAATTTGTTTTTTGAGAAGCTAAAAAGGAGTAATCCTTTAAAGAATTTTTACCTTTGCACCAAGATTCAGATTCCAATTCCTTAAGAAGTTTTATGACTTTTGACCCATCACTTTCTTTTCGTGCCATGAGAGTTTCAAAGGCTGTAAAAAAAATAATTAATAGCAATTAATGAGAATATTATATTTATACATTCAACTAAATATATAACATGTTATAATTACAGTAAACCCCTTAATAATATTTTAGCTTATTGATCTATTTTTTTTATGAATGATTGTTTATAGTTGTCTTTTATATATCATGCTAATAGTGTAACAATTCTTTTACGTTATTATTTATAGTGTATTTGTCATTTCAAAGTTAGATCGTCAAAATAATATGATATGCTTAAAAATTTATGGCACAAGCAAGGGTGGAAGGAGATTCATCTGAACTGAGGCGAAGCTAACATTTTCAAGCAAAAGGGTGTCAATAGACAAGCCATTGAACAAGTCACTCATTCGAACCTCCTTTGCCAGTTAGTCACATTATATTTACAAGATCATAACTCTTTTTTTAATGTAAATATAGTATATGGTGAACCCTTTGTGAAAGTTTTTCTCCCCACCCACCCATACCGTAATAGAAATATAAATTATTTACAATTCTAATAAATTATTTACAATTCTAATAAATTCTTGCATGTGTGTTTGACCAAAAAAATATATAAAGAGAGAGAAAGAGAGATACTAACAAGTTGCAAGAAGAAAGAAAACAATGATGTGAGCAAACTTTGACTCCATTTTCTTTTAGTTGTAAAGAGTAGAAGGAATTGAGTGAATTTGTATGAGTGCATCACATAAATTTATAGGCCTTCATTGTAGTGAGGTACTACGTACTACTGGTGTCTAACAACCGTATGTTGAACAATTTGAAGATAAGGAAATAATTTTATGTTTTGATATTTTT
>JAJOOH010006181.1:0-15673 GCA_029582605.1 Solanum gracilifrons
TATAGTAACAGGAAAAACCCAAGAAACTTCTAATGTCCGAAGGAGATAGAGGTCTAGGCCAACTCTTGACCGCATCCATCTTCTTAGGATCTACCTCAATACCCTTACTTGAGACAATATGACCAAGAAAAGCTACCAAACTTTGCTAAAACTCGCATTTGCTAAACTTTGCAAAGAGTTGTTGGCCCTTAAGAATTTGCAATACAATTCTCAAGCGGTCAATATGCTCATTCTCACTTCTCGAGTAGATCAAAATATCATCGATGAACACAATCACCAACATATCAAGGTATTGTCTAAACACCATATTCATCAAATCCATAAATGCCACCGGAGCATTAGTCAACCCAAATGACATAACCAAAAACTCATAATTACCATACCTAGTTTGAAAAGTCATCTTTGGAATGTCGTCTTCTTTCACCCTCAATTGGTGATAACCCGACCGAAGATCAATCTTAGAGAAGTAACTTGCTCTTTAAATTTGGTCAAACAAATCATCTATCCTTGGGAGAGGATACTTATTCTTAATGATCACCTTGTTCAACTGATGATAGTCAATGCACATACGAAGAGACCCATCCTTCTTTCTAACAAACAAAACTAGAGCACCCCATGAAAAGATACTCAGTCGGATGAAACCCTTATCCAATAAATCCTTCAGTTACTCTTTCAACTCCTTTAGTTCAATCGGAGCCATTCTATAAGGAGGAATATAATTAGGCTGCGCATCTGGGAGAAGGTCAATACTGAAGTCTATTTCCCTCTCTATCAAAACATCATCAAAATCATTTACGTCATTTTTTATACAAGCATGCATATCTTCATAAATTCATAGAGAAAAGACATAAAGGGACACCTAAAGTTGTCTCAAATTTCCAAAAAGATACTCTAACTATGCGGACGTCCTATTACCCCACAAAAGTATTCATTACATTTGTAAAGGGACCATTTTGACATGTTTTCTCATCAATCCAAGAATTTTAATAGGCGAGTGGCGCTCACCCCCTTTAAATTAGTTAATTTAATTTAAATATGAGAAAATATATAAAGTCACCATTGAAGTTGCCCCGAATTTTTAAAAAGACACCTTAACTTTGCAGGTGTCCTATTACCCCACGAAAGTTTCTAAACCCACAATAAATATAGCATTTTGACTAATTTTAACACCACTTATGTTGTCACAAAAATATAAGCACGTGAAGACTCTTGATACAACTTTAGACCAACGTAAACTTGCCATGCGGCACCCCAATTTGAGTTTTTTTTTTTAAAAAACATAAAAACCCATGTATTAATTTTTTTTACTTTATTAGGAATATTTTTTATTTTTCAAATCTTTTTTCTCATCTTTCCTACCATCATTAGCTTACCCATATTTCTTGGGGCATCCATGTCTTCCTTCATTTTTTTTTTATTTTTTTTGTCATTGTTTATTTTTAAACTAATGTTATTGTGTTCATTCTTCTCCTTTTTTTTGAAAAACAAATTATTTCCTCCTACTAATCAAGATTGGGATTTGGGAATAGTAAAACTATGAAAAACTCGGTTTGAGAGTAAGGAGTTGGAGAAGGTGGTGATTTAAATTTCAAATTTTGACTTGGTGATATTTTGAGTATTTAGATTTTGATTAGTTGATGATATTTATTTTCATAAATAAATTAATTGGTGGTAGTAAGTAGGCAATAATGAATGTTGGCTGCTAAAGGGACACAAAGTGTAAAGAAAAGTCCATTGCAAGACACCAACAAAAGAACATGAAATAAAATTTCCCAAGAAAACGATGAAGGGAATGGAATAGAAGAAGAAAAAAAAAGAAAAAAACGAATGGAACAGAAATTGAGGTGAAGAAGAAAGAGAAAAAGAATAAATGAAAAAGAAAATCAAAGAAATCAAATAAAAATAATTAAAAATTACTTTTAACACGTGGAAAGTGACTATTAGTGCGTGCCTTACAAATATTTTTGTGTAAGTGGTAGGGTGAAAAATGGGGTGTACATACTATTTTGAAGTTGTTCAATAGGGTAATAGGACACCCGCAAAGTTAAGATCTCTTTTTGAAAATTCGAGACAACGTGGTGACTTTTTGTCTTTTCTCTTTAAATATTAATAAAGCACATGTTGTTGCTAAGTGGATGTCCTTTGCCAGAAAACAACGACATAAGGCTTGGGTTGTTGCTTCTTATCTCCCAGCTTTCTTTGACAATTCATGGGATTTCTTTAGAACCTCTTGGGTTGATGATTTTAGTTTCTTGTGAGCTGATTTATCTCCAGTTATTGGAGCATGCTTTCACTTTTTGGATTCATCTGTTTTTGTCGCCATTGCCGCCATTGTTATTAAAAGTTGAGCTTCGTTAAGTTCTGTGGGTTTGGATTTAATTTGCGGCACTTTTGTAGAATGAAGTAATACACGCGACATCAATTATTCTCGTCATTACAAATACGATTCAAGATTTGCATTTGACATTATAAGATATTTTTCCTCAAAATCTAATTACAAAAGGCAAATTGATTTCTCAAATTTTAAAGAAATTAAATCTTGATGACTAAAATTTAACAACAAGTTGAAAGTTCTTACATTTTTGGGTTGTCTTCATTCGAAAGAGAAGATTTTATTTTTAGCTTCAATTTTCAACCAACTGGTCTTTTGAAAGAATTGGGGAAGATGGTGTATTTTGAGAGGAAGTAATTAAATAATAGAGAAAGAGCTGACACATGGCGCTTCTTAATTCCTTTTTTGAAGAATTTTTTTCAACCACGCGCGTCATCTGTGTGAATACAAACATAGGCAGAAAATGAGTTAAAATGGTCTATTTACAAGGGTATTCAATTCTTTTGTGGGGGTAATAGGACATCCATATAGTTAGAGTGTCTTTTTGAAAATTTGGGACAACTTCAGGTGTCACTTTATGTCTTTTCTCTAAATTCATAATTCACAGTTCATAAGTTTTTGGGTGCATCATAGGTTCATAATTTAAAATCATGTATCATGTATGAGTCCGTATAATTTAAACTAAGTTTCATGTAATAATCATTAAATCATGCATTAGAAGACTTAATCAACAATAAAAATCATAATTGAATAAAACCTATATTGAACTTGGATGAACCCTAATTTGATCAATTGAAAAATTGAGAACCTTGGGGACTCCATGGAGGAATATCATGGGGGAATACCCACATACCTTGTTACTCAAAGCCCAAGATGAATCATGCATTGATACCCTTGAATGAATCCTAGCTTCTTTTTCTTCCGTAGGTTGAGAGGAAATTTTGGAGAGTGAATTTGGTTAAGTTTTTGGGGAAATAGGAGAGTGGATTTAAAATGGGTAGACTTGGGACTTAAAGGTTTAATATAGGACTTAGGGTAGAGGCAAAAGCGACATAGTATAGGCTTAAAACATTTAGTAAAAGACCCAAAAAACCCTACAAACTAACTGCTAAACTCCTCTACGATTTAGACCTACGGTCCGTAGGACTTTTTACAGACCATCCTGGTCAACTATAGAAAATTTCAAATGCCTAATATGTTGGCTAACTTTTGAGGAAACATGTCTACGGTCGTACGACCTCCTACGGCCCGTAGGACCTCCTATGGTCCGTAGACCCCAATCGTAGAAAACAATATTGACTTCAAAATTTCACTAAATCTGGGACATACCTATGAGACTCATCTACGACTCGTAGATTATTTGATAGACCGTCTTGTTCAGTCATAGAAAAGTTCAGAGACTTGGTTTTTTTTCAAAAAATATTTTCTCCCGTTTTAGGAAACTGGTCTACGACCCATAGAAAGTTCTATGAACCGTAGAGTAGTCTCGTAGACCTGAACTAGTAGGAAAAATCCCTTCAACCTTTTTCCCTTTTGAAAGCCGAGGTGTTACAAGATGAACAAATTGTCACTACCAACAAATCATAAATGATTTGGGGTCATTATAGGAATCTCTAAAAGGAAAAAATAAAACTATATAGGGAAAATGACCTACAAGGTCATTACACTAACTCTCCATGTTAGAATCACCAACACCAATTAATTAAATCAATTTTCTGAAAGTTAATGTATTGACTAACTTAATCATTTATTATTATGCTTCACTTATTTCACATGACGAATATAAAATCTATATGTAGGGTTTCACGTGAAAACTTATAAGTAATCATAGAGGGGTATCTTCTCTCTCAAGTCTCAAGTCTGAGACATGATTGTATCACTACTTATTATTTCACTAATTTGATTTATCATCATCCAGTCGATTAGAAATATATTAACTCATAATTGAGTCTCACCTTTTAATAGATTAAAATAATATATCAAACTACAAAGATCATAATAATTATATCAAGATTAAGAGTATAAATACTTGTAATGGAGTAGAGAAGTTGTTTATTAATATTTAGAATATAAACAAACATATCTTCTTGATTCGTTTAATATATATGAAATGTACTAGTACAAGAAGTTGGAATATGACCACTCCCATAATTTAGATCAAATTATATTTAATCTTTTTCTACAATCATCAAGATGTTTTTCCTACTTCATATTTAATTGTGAACATTAATTTATAACTTATGAGAGTTGACCATTTGAATCTTCCGTGCATGAGTTAGATAACTCTGTACACAAAAAATTTCTACTATATAAGTAATGACACACATATTAACACAATAATTTATTCAAATAAAGACTTTATTATAATAAATAAATAAAAAATAGTCTTTACTTAGGTTAATTGAAATAAAGTATCATAACTCAACAACATGATTAATAGTATATCTCAACACAAATAACTACTAGGACAAAGATATAATAGTGTCTCATTAGCACAATGATGCCAACACTTTTCGTAAGATGATCACAGGTCCTTGATATTGGGAGTATAAGCATCTTCAAAGTCATCATTTTCTATCCCATATAGTAGAAAGGGATCGTCTAATCCTACACATTTAGAAAAAAAATATTCATCAATGTAATATGGTAAATGACTTTAGTTATGTGAAAATAAAATATGATATTTTAAGTTCTTGTGAGTCATTAAATTTTTCATTTTATAAAAGACTTATACATTGAGAAACTACCTTCTTTAGGTGAGAAAAGATCAAAATTTTCCATATTTGTAAAAATATTATCATGAGAGATTAGATGATCCTCTTTTCCATGTGAATCCTCAAGTGTAGTTTTGTCTCCCTCTTTTGCATTGTTTATTTTCATTGGAGGAGCGACTTCGGGTAGGGTAAAGTTTGTAGTAATGCATACTCCTTCCTTGTCATCTTCACCTGCAAATTATGTGAAGATTTAATATTAAAAATCAAATTAATATAGCTAATAGTACTGATTATGTGAAAGAAATCAACCTTAATATTTATACATTAATTGTATAATTCGTGTGATCTATTCAATGCAATCATTCAACGTTTTGTGGTGAATATAAATTCTTGTGATTTATCTAGTGCATTCATTACGAGATTTTATGGTGAAAAATACCTTTATTTAGTGTAAAATTGTATGTGGTCATAGACTTAACATCATTGACCACCATTATTCCTAAAAATAAGTGAATTTTAACTTATTTTCTAATATTTATAGGTAAGTAAAAATTATAATCTCAGATATATTAGTATATAATTTTGACAAACTAGACGGGGGATGGTTATGATGGTAGGGGTGTGAGGTAGTAGATATGAGGGCTATGAGATTGATTATGAGATGTGTTGGAGAATGAATATTAGACAATTAGTATAGAAAATCACTAATGTGATTGAATGTTGGGTATTAGACAATTAGTGTAGAATGTCACTTATGTAACTTGTTTTCCCTAATTCCATAAGAGAAGTAGTTTCTCTTAGTTTTAACGTACTTATTTTTCTTTTAAAAAGTATTTTCCACAAAGTTTGACCAACCAAACATGAAAATATTAAAAGTTTTGTCCAAACTAGACACACCCTAATTGCATAAATCTTGTGATTATCGCATGCATTTGTTAGGAGTTGATTAAAATACCTGTATCTAGTGTGAAATCAGCAGCAGTCACAAACTTAACATTATTGGTCAAGTTTACAATCATTTCTTTTTCTCCATAATTGTCTTCATAAGGATGTCCCTTCTCCATATGAGAATTCTCATTATTCTCAATTTCTAAGGATTGTGAAATGGGGACTTGCTCCATATTTTCTGCAAAAAAATAAATGAAGTCAATGTATAAATATTTTTTAAAATACTTTATTTATCGTAATTTATATGATATTATTTGAATAGACATGAAATTTAAGAAATAAATAAATACTTTCAAGAATTATGATCCAAAATTTCTATAAATTATTACGTCGTTATAAATTATTTCATCAAACATAAATTAAACTTTTAAAATTAAATTATTTCCAATTATTGAGATGCATCATTATTTTTAGAATAAACTAAAATATATTGGATAAAATGTTACTAAGGAAATAATAATAATCATACCATGGAACTAAAACCTTTTATTTTGGATCAAAAGTTAATTACTAAAAATTATAGATGCAATCACTAACTATATAATCTGTGTAGCTTACTAAATGTGTTTGTTAAGAGCATGCTCGCTTGGCTAAATTAAATACCTTCATTGTATGAAAAATTAATGGTCAATTCTTCATTCTTGGCCAAGGTTACGACCACATGATCATTGATTTCTCTGTGTACTTTATCTTTAGGAACAACATTTTGGAGCTCCAAGTTTGCAAGGCTTGTATTCTTTACTTCTTGAAATAATGGTGACATCAAGTGAAGGACATCTATTGAGACATTGGAGGAAGAAAACTTGTCAAATTTTGAAGGTCTTAAACATTCTTTTCCTACATAAATGATGAGTCGTTGATAAAAATAACAAAAGATAATGCTCACACAATATAGCTAATAGTTTTGTTTAACTAAATTCTAGTGATATAAAAATATTTCCACAATCACGTTTGTCATGAAATAGTTATATGTATATTATTATTAATATAAATATAACCTTTATAATAGATTAAAATTTACCAAGTGTAAAAAATTATTTTCATTGTATATACAATTCAAACCCATTTTAATTAGTTCATAATGTGGGAAAAATATTTACAATACATAACACAAACAAAACATTTTTTTTTTGATGACAAGGGAAACCCGCAGGCGCTACCCTTTGGGTGCGCACAAGGTAAAATCCCCGCTCCTATGCAATAGCTCGCAAACCACATAAGAGAGGTAACCCGCACTAGGCAAGCCTGGTGCGACGAGCTCGACCCAGAAGGCAAACCCCTTGCTTTTGCTGGCAAGGGGTTTCGAACTTGAGACCTCCAACATGAAAGTCCCAAGCTCAAACCACTGGGCCACCCCGAAGGGTTAACACAAACAAAACTTTCACATGCTAAAATGTATGAATTTTGTGGACTATTAATTCATTGTTCATACATGATGGTAATAATAATAAAATAAAATAAAAAACTTACAAAAAATGATTAAGCTAGTGATACGATCACTTACCTACACTTTGTGAAATTCCAGAGTCCAACTCATTACTTTTGTTCAGATGAGCAAACACTTTATTTTCACCCTCTTTTACCTTGTCCACTTCCTGGTGAAGAATAACTACTACTTCATGGCAATCAAAATTTGTAATTCTTTCAGTTTCTTCTTTTTGAACCAATGATCGCATAAGTACATCATCGTTAGAAAAGTTGGAGGAAGATTGCTTATCAAATCTTTTATTGTTCAGAAGATCTTTAAGGTTATTCATCGAACGAACCTACTTGGATGTAACATCATTACGGTAATTGTGATTGTCCAACTTCATGAGATTGTTTTATATACCACTAGAATTTTAATAACTTACCACAAACTCGCTTGTTTCTTTGAGCTCGATCATTTCACACATGAGTGCCACTTCATTTCCTAAATGTAGTTCACAATTTTTTTTTCTTTCTGTTTCGTTGTTGTATGCTCCGAGTTTGAAGATTCTTTTTTTCCTTTCTTGGAATGAAGTTTTGGAGACCCAATCTTGATTTGATTCAAGATCACGTTATAAGAATGATTGTAACAAATAAAAAAATTATATTTGTCAAATAATTAAACATCTTACCTTAATCTCTTTTACCGTATTAGTTTCTGAATCGACTTCTACTTCCATTTTCTCGTAACCATCTAAGATATGTCTACACACATCCATAACAGATCGACATATGGAACTTTTTTTCATATGATAGTAAACCTACAACACAACAAGATTTTTCATTAGGTTACAATAATTATTAAAGAATTTAAATATTGTACACTATTACATTGCACTAACAAATTATTAACTACTCTGCTAGGCAAATCCAATAAGATAAGTATGCTAATAAAAATGAAGTAACTTAAATAATTATAATAGATAATATCCCTCATGAAAAACATCTCCTAAACCAAAATGTAGACAAGTCATAGAAAAACCACTATCAAACTATCATTTAACTTTTACATTTTATAAAATATTACATGTCTTATTTTTAAGATTACAAAACTCATATTTTATAGACTCTTACCTGTAAGTATACTTTAAATTACATGATAGTGTAACTAAGACATTATCCGAATGATGAATAAAACTTAAACTCATTGTCACAACTAGCTTAGTGATTGATTCGCTATCTCTCATTTTCTTGACTTATCATTTTGTTAGTTCCTCATCACTAATTTATAGAATCAAGATATAGTAAAAAAAAACTAATAATTTAAGTTATATGCAAGAAATAAGATAATAATTTTAGTTACCTTGTCACATTGACATTAGGGCGCCTTCTCATTTCACATGTCCAGTCATCCAAGATATCATGATATTTTTTATTAAGTCTAAATGGATCGACTAAATCTTCTCCCTATAATTCGAGTCCATAACAAAGTATTTGGAAGAGTTAACCGTCTCATAATTATGATCAACCCTTGACATATTAAATTTATACATAAGAAATCTAGAAAAATAAATGTACTAACCTTGTTTAATTTTACAGTATAAATATTAGTTTCACCTGCTAGAGGTACAATTGCAAAGCTAACATCAAATAGGGCTACGACCTCCGCATTAATCAATCCTCTCTTCCTCCTGGTGAGTTGATGGGGAGTTAATTCAGACTCATTCTGCAATAATAGAAAACTTTAATCAAAATTTCTTGTCATACTTGATTGTGTTTTAAATAAACACTAATTTATAAACTATCATATCATATTTACTTTTTGTGACAAGAAAACTACCTAATTTTTAGGATTACAAATTTTATTTTATATAGTGTATGCTTATATATATCTTTTGGACGACTTTATAATATAAAGTTTTATTATTGTTTTGTATATAAGTTAAACTCTTTTGTAGAATAACAGGAATAATAAAAATTTGATGCTTTGATGATATAAAACAATTTACACAATATTATATTTGAATGTTCATATAAACAAAATGACCCTCTAGGTGAAAGATATATATACTCACAATGTATGACAATAATATATGAAAATGACAATACATATATCATAAATTCACATGATAAAGAGAAAAATAAAATTCAATGGTCATAATATCATTAAGCAAAAATATATATGATATTCATACTTGAATAACTATTGCTTCCTCAATTGCTTGAGATATCAAAAAAAAATTGTTTCTTCTGGGTGATGTCGAGTAGAAATTATGAGAGTTGTAAAAGTTTATTAATTAGACATTAAAATAAACATAAATTCTATGTCATAAATATGATCAAGATCATTAGAATTATTTCTCTATGTAAACCAAAAATGATCAATTTATTAAGTTTCACTATCATAGTAATTATAATGGGCAATGTATGTATCTTTTTTTGTATCACTCAAATTAATTACAATAGTGTATATACAAACATGCCATATTCTGATTAAAAAAAATATCTTTGAAAAGTAAATTTCACAATTAATTTCAGTAGCATTTAATAATAATGTCAAAATATTTTAATTAAAATTTAAAAAAAAAACAATAAAAAGTGTTATAATGAAATTTTAAAGGTGGTTAGATAATTTTTACAATTATTAAACCAGTTTCAAGAAAAATAATAAATTTTTAATTACATTATTAAAGCAAAAGTTATTAGATTAACGGTTAGATTCTCGTAATTATTCATCAATATTGCAATTAAAATCTAACATACAAATCTAGAGAACTAGTACATTATAAGAATCATTTAACAAAGACAATATAAAATAATAAAATACTTAACTAAAAATCAATCTTTTTTCATCTTAGTGTTTATAAAATATATTATTGAAATCACTTTTTCTTTAGATTCGATAAAATGTGATTGGTTCTAAAATAAAATTTAATACTAACCATTATAGATAAGAAATTTAATCAAACTTGTTCTTTTTTAATAATGTGATTAATCGTCGTCTATATAACAAAAAATATTATCCAAAAAAACTTATTTTTTTTCTTATTTTTTATCCAAAAACCTATTGCTATTTCAATTAAAAAGAGAATAAAAAAATATTACCCATAATTCTATTTTTTTTAAAAGACATCTAAATTTTATAAAATCTCATTTATTTTTTAAAAATCAAATCAAAAAGTAAAATCTAAATAGACATAAATGATATGATAAAATTTGTTAAAACAAAATCTTGATCCACAATTATTTCTCACAATAATGAATTATTCCCAAACAAGAAAAAAAAATACATTTAAATATCACCAAAGTGTCTAAAAATACCTAGAATTCATGAGTTTTTTCTTATCCACGATAATGATCAAGATTTAACCAAGGAGTTAATATCTACGCAAAAGATAATAAATTAAAGGGTAAAGCAACAAGTAAGAGGAATCCCTAGAATGCTAAATTATATTTTCTTACTGATGTCCCCGAGACATTCTCACTTGGATGACTTGATACACTAGAGGGTAGTAACACCGGTTTACTAATATCAACTCTTTGATTTTCTTGAGCCTATAAGGAATTAGGAGAAGTACAAAATAATTATCAAATTTTGGATGCAGAAAAAAATATTATTTATTTATATTCTGTTCTGTAGAATTTTGACTTGTTTATAATTTATAGTAGAAATTAATTCATCCGATTTTATAACAACACATTGTTTCCCTACATTCTCTTATTTTTTCAAAGTGCGAATCAACTTTTCATTATTCCACATTTATTAAAATGAACAACTAAGAAAACCATTTTATTTTTGTAAGAAAAGTCTTCTACTTTTATAAAATAAATGTTTAAAAAAATATTTCTCCAAAAATAATTTATACAAATCGCTATTTGAATTATACTTTTTCTGGATTCATTATAATTTTTTATACAAACTACTAAAAAATTATTATTGTAAAACAACATACCGCTATTCGAACAATATTGACTGGGGAAACATAAGGTATTATTTCACTGCAATTGTTGATTTCAGATGAAGAATCCATTCTTTTCTCTACAAGCAAGATAAAAGAGAGAAAATTTACTCAAGAATATTGAGAAGAAATATATTTTGAAGGATAAATGGAGATATGCATATATAGATAAAGTGTAAAGAAAAAGTTCTAACAGATGAGTGTGCAATTATGAGGATTAATTGATATTTACCTCTTTTTAGTATGGAAACAATGTTTTTACCATATTTGGTCAACCATTTACTAACCAAATTTGAATATTTGCTTATAGTAATGTGGTTATTACTTAGATTCTAGTAATTTTTTTCTCTAGATATCATGTAGTTACAATCCTTTTAATTAGAAGTGTCAAATGGGCAGGTTGGGTTGAAATTGAAGATATTAAAATGGGTTGAAATAGAAATTGGGTTGGGTTCTAACCCGTCCAAGTTTACTTTGGGCTCAAATAGGTTGGGCTCAAATGGGCTTAAAACCATATTGGGTCTTGACCTGCCCAATTTGACCTGCTTAATCTCAATAATTTTAATATATTGTTATTTAAGTTTTATAACCACAATTTGAATTTCAACTCAAGAAAATTTAAAAAAAGAAGAAGTTACAAATGGATAGATAAATCCTAAAAGATATAAAATAGATAATAATTCATACATTCAATATAGTGGGTTGAGATTAGACCTAATTCAAATTATCTTGAGCCCAATTCTTAAAATTATGGACGGGTTGCCTATAGTTGGGCTCATTTTTGACGCCCATACTTGTAACTACTTACCATTAGTAACATTGACAATAGGTTGATAAATTAATTATGAAACAAATATGACTTTTCTTCTATTAAAATTTTACATTCTTTACACTTTTACTTGTTTTATTTATTTTTTCTCACCAATCCAACAATATTCAAAATGCCAATAATTGAACCTAATAAGAGTTGAATAAAGATGTGTGTTATTTCCCTAATATAAAATTTATTGTACTAGTTTACTTATAAATAGTTTGGCACCCACCGTGGGGCTAGAGCAATTGTTTGTTGATTTAGCCATTGTCTTATTATCTTGAATATATTTGTCTCTTTGAGGCAGAATCAAATGGAAAAAACCGATGACAAAATCATTGGAAAATAGACTAGGAAAAATGTGGTCAACAAAACGGTAGTAGAAACATTACCTGAAAATGAGATAGTGGATTGTCACGAACCAAAACTACGCCCCAGATGTGACATGGTACTTAGAATCCGATACACTCTAAGCAAACCACATAACATAGCATGACACTAAAAAATTACATAATTAAATAAAGAGGATAACTGGAATAAGTCTCAAATGGAAATCTCAACATATCATGAAATCGGAGTACACATATATAATTGCGGAAAGACTAATATCTGACAACAAACCTCTACTGCATAATGAGTGACTAGGACAAGCCTTAGCTCACTTGAACAATCTGAGAGCTGAAATACGTTTGAATGACATTAAAGAAACATAAGTGAGGCAATGTCCTTGAACCATAAGGACTCACCAAATCTAAGAAAAGCTTATGAGATCTAACACTAACAGCGGCCGAAAGAATGTGTATCAGAACATATATTATAAAACAATATAAACACAAAAATGTATGCGGTCAATACTCAGAATGTACTGAATATGGAGAAAGATGCATGAACATAACATGATAACATGATGAGTCTGGAAACATAATAATGTAATGACCAAAAACTCATAATATAAATACGAGCATATGATTTAATAAAACATAGTACAAGGTCATGCATTCTTAGTTAAATCATAATCATAGTCATAACATAAGTCTTTTGTGGAAAACATAAACCTTTGTTGGAGACACTATTTATCGACATATATCATGTGAGCTATAGCATGGAGTTCAGTGTACTACTCCTACACCGAAAAAAGAGTGTCCTACTAACCAAGGTAAGGAGCATTATCATAAGCTTAGGTGAATCTACTAGCTAGAGTCGATTAATACTAAGTCCTACGGAGGCACGTAGTTATGGAACAAGGGGTCCTCTTTTAAAGGTCTCGTGTAATGTCCCATTTCATGTGAATTTTCTTTTGATTGTAAATTGACAATTTTACTCTTCCCCTTAGCGTTCTCATCTTAGTTTGTATTTTTGGGATGGTTGGTGTGGTCCCCAATGTGATCGGGTGTGTTTTTGGTAATTTGACCCTTCTTGAGTTGTGAATTCTTGATAGAGTTGACTTCGGTCAACATTTGGAGTTTCAAGCATCGGATGGGATTTCTGTCAGTCCCATCGCATTCGGAACGTCGAGTTTGAGCTAGTGCATGGGTTGGTAAGGTTTCCAAGGCCTTAAGTTGAGCTTTGAGGCGTTTGGGTGAAAAGTTGAGTTATAGCCTTAAAAGTGATCCGGGAGGGTAATTTCATCATTTGACGTTTTTTGAAATCCGACGATTTCATTGAGTCTGATTGTCAATTCTAGTGGGGTGTCATGTCCAGTTTATTTTGATCGAACCCCGATCGATTCTCGATGTTTTATTGAAAAATAAATAAAAGACTCATTTTTCGAAAATCAATTAACCTTCTAAGTAAAAATCGATTATCAAGAGTCGCCACTTAATTTTTTTGAATAAAAATCAAGAAAACTCATAAATTTTAAAAGGTTTAAATAGAAAAATCATTTGAAAATACCAAAAGGATTCGAGGTTCAATTTACACTTCAATAAGGTGTTAGGCACTTGAAGTGTCCGCTAAACAAGCCATAACTAACTGATAAGGTACTAATGCCACACTTATGAACAACCAAGTATAAAGCATAAAATGAGGCTAATACACCAATAAACACAGCTAATATACTAGAAGTGTATTCCTACAATATCTCGAAGGAGAAAAAAGATCTTGAGGCAACATAACTAGGAGTATTTCACATTGTGCAATCCAATAACCATTGTATGCAACTCCAATAAGAATCACACCAACCCCCCATTACCTCCACAACCTTAACATCATCAATAAACAACAATAATATGCAAACTAAATAAGATACAGGGGCTGCCAACAGCCACAATATCAAAGACACCACCACAAGGCTTGAAAATCTATAAAGACGATACTAGGACATGGAATTACGAAGGAGGGTTATAAAAATAAGATTACATAAATTAATTTTTTTGAAATAATAAGATTAAGATTCTTCCTCCTTGAATAAACAACAAATGGATCCTTAATTGACAAGAAAAATATACCACAACGATGAGCTCGCGACGTAGAGCAACTTCCGTTTAACTTTTGAGTTGAGAATCTAAGCACCCAAGGAGTATTTAGAAGCTGGATTATGAGTTTTTCTGGGATTTCATATGTATCTAATGAAAAATATAAAAGAAGGTGGTCTTTTATAAAGACCACTGACTTATAGCTAAGCGATCCGCTTCGAGGTGTGTATTTGTGCAGTCTCATGAAAACATGAATATCTCTCTATTCTGAAGTTATATAGATTTGGTGCCTTGGAAACTAGACTCGTAGACCTTCCATTTTATAGTTTATGCGCATTTTAAATCTTTATATATTACGAGGAATCATGGTTGGATTGACTAGAGATCCAACAATAGCACTCATCGGTTTCTTGTTGTTTTTTGGTAATAAGTTTGGTGTTTCAACTTCTCGTTGATGATTTTGTGTTTCTATTGCATATAGGGTGTGGGATTGGGCCTTATAACTGAGATTAAGTGTTTAATTTTGTTAGGTAACATTATATTGTTGAATTTGAACTGTACCATGTGATTTTGATTGTTAATGGTTGTATAAATGGTGAATCATGATTGTATTGGTTAGAATGCTAAATTGAGTCGATGTATTTGTTGGGTATGTGTTTAATTGAATGTGAGTGAAGTATGAGTAGCTCAGTGTTGACCCATTCCATGATTTTCCCAATGATAGACAAGGTGACTAATTTCTTAAGGGAAAACAATCAATTAGAGCAACATTTAGTGATAGGGGAGGGAGGGGAATCTAAGTACCCATGGGTAGAAAAGCATATAGGTGAATTGTAACTGTTGGGGGAAACTCGTATTTATTATGCAGGTTGGATTTGAATTTGAAAAATAGGTACTGAGCTGAAAATTCTTCTTAGGCGAGCTTGTCTTAGCTCGCCAAGAAAGATAGGCGAATCACCAAGTAAAACCTATCTTGCCTTCTTGAGCTTATGCATGGCCTTGGGTATTTTCCCATTTGGTGGGCTTGTCTTAATACACTGAACTAATTTGGTGAATCACTGAGTGGGAGAGGATATCACCCTTGATGC
>JAJOOH010006182.1:0-12257 GCA_029582605.1 Solanum gracilifrons
CAACTTTCACATATAGCAAACACAAAATTCATATTTGTATGCTATAGCAAAGTTTGCATAATTGCGCTCCATAGCAAACATATATATGTATAATTCGCAATACATATACAAAAAAAACAGTTGTATAATTCGCTATACATATACAAAGAAAGCAGTTGTATAATTCGCTATACATATACAAAGAAAGCAATTGTATAATTCGCTATACATATACAAAAGAAAACAGTTGTATACAAAAGATCAATTGTATAATCTGTGTATGTATAAAACGAGAAAGAGAGAAAGGCAAAAGAAAACTGGGCAGAAAAATATTTGTATTGTATAATTATAAGTGTATAGGACGAAGATATATGTATTTGCATGTGTATATACAATTTTCTCTCGATTTATACAAACAGAAGCGCAATTTATACATTTCATTTCTGTTTGTATAAGCGAGAGAGGCAAGGGTGGCGAGCGAGATTTGGGAGAATGGTGAGCAAGATCTGAGAGAGGGGAACGGAAATAAATGTATATATACAATTTCCTCTCACTTTATACAAACACAAACGCATTTTATACATTTGTGTTTGTATAAAAGCGAGAGAGGCGAGCGAGACTGCTACCAAACGAGAGTGGCGAGCGAGATTCCACTGGGGAGAGTGGCGAAAATAGCAATAGTTTGTTATAGGGTACAATTAAATCAAAATATATTTATAGCATTTAATTTGAATTAATAGTTTGTTATTATATATAATTTTTCTTATTTTTATTATTATATATAAGAAATCTAAAAATACTAAAAAAAAAAATTATTTTATAAGTGACCAAGAAATCTTAATTTCAATGAGGCTATGGAATTATGGCGGATGAACCTATGGAATTATGAATGCGGATGATTTTTGAGGAAGCTAGATGAACATATCTACACTTTTCGAGAATGTTCAAATTGAATAGTCATAAAAGAGTATACAATTTCCGTTTCGTTTTTATAACGCTCAGCGATGACGCACTTTGTCCCACTTTACTAAATTTAGTCAGTGCTCACCGAATAACCGAAACCCCGACCCCCTATAAAAAATCCAATTTTCCATTCCATTTGATCATCAAAACTCAAAAATTATATCTTCCCAGTAAATCCAGCAACATTAATGGCTACTCCGTAAGTCTCTCTACCTTCCTCCTTTTTCATTTTGGTTTCTGAATTTTTTTTCAAGTGTAATTCATCGTCAAGATAATAACAATTAGTTGAATGTTTATGAGAAATCAACCCACACATAGTGGTTAGAGTGATATTGATAAGTTTGATTTTGCACATGAATGTTGATGGGGGATTTCTACAGAAGAAGTGTACAAGAAATTCGTCCTGCATCTCTTGATTCTACTTCCGAACCGCCAGCCCTGTTTGATGGAACTACAAGGTTAATATCCTTTCTCTTACTCTCTCTGTTAATTTTTTCGATGTGAAGGTGTTCGGATTACGATGGTTAGATCACTAACTTTTGACGGTGAATTCGGGTATATAAGTTGTAATTTTTCTTATATTAATATAGTGAAAAAGATGCATCTATTGATCAAAGTTCATGACTCTCGAGAAGCATACGTAAGAAGTATCTTGGACAGAGAAAGAGTATAAATCTGATTCAAATTTCAAAATATTTAAATGAAGTTTGAGAAATTATAATCAAAGGAAAAATAATTTGACTCCTCAAACAATGTTTCTCTTGTATTTGATAGATTTTGAACTGTTCTTTTTTTTTGAAGGTTGTATATCAGTTATATATGCCCTTTTGCACAGCGTGCGTGGATTACCAGAAATTTCAAGGTTCCTTAATTAACTGCAAATTCATTTCCGTATTTTTTGTTGTTGTTAATATTATAATAATTACTCTTGTTTTATTTTTCATTTTTATTTTGGATGTAGAGTATACTACCTAGAATCTTTAGTTTATGTAGATGAATAATGGTCATAAAATAAACTTTGAAATTATTGACAAATGCAGGGTTTGCAAGATAAGATCGAATTAGTTCCAATTGATCTTCAAAACAGGCCTGTTTGGTACAAGGAAAAGGTTTACCCTCAAAATAAGGTAATTTTTATAGAAGCACTACGTTTATCTTATATCAATCCAGTATATATACATAGCTGAAATTGATACTAGCTGTAATGTTATACAAAGCGAATACTTTTAGCCTTATTGAGAAAAGCAAGTGAAACTGGCCTAGTGTTGTCAGGGGTGGATCTACCATTTAAGTTACAAGTTCGACAGAAATCAATAGCTTTGGCTCAAACTTTGTGTTTATGTTAAGAAATTCACTTAGTATGTATGAAAAATCTATTCAGAAAGCAGTAAGCAAAAATGTCCATGGTTGTGGTTGTGAACTCATAAACTTAAAATCTTGAATCCGACTATGAGCGTCATGATAGATGCCAAATTTTTAAATGCTAGAGAACTCGAAAATAAGATGAAGTGTGCTTGCGACTTCTAAAAAAGTAATATTTTTTCTTCAAATTTGAGTTTTCTGGCGTACGTGAAGAGCATATTCTTTGGTTTGATCTGGTTATGTGTTTTGTTCTATTCTTCCGTAGGTGCCCTCTCTGGAACACAACAACAAAGTGATTGGAGAAAGTCTCGATCTGGTTAAATATATCGACAGCAACTTTGAGGGTCCATCTCTTCTACCTGATGTAAGCTGCAAAACTCATTCTTGGCCTAAACAGACTATTCTTATTTTCAACCCTCCCCTCCTTCCCGACGTGGCACTATAACGTTGACAAAAGAAAAGGAAGCAAAAGTTTTAAATTTGATGTGATTTTGTAAAATGGTTTAGGACCCTGAAAAACAGAAGTTTGCTGAAGAGTTGATAGCTTACAGCGATACGTTCCTGAAAGAAATATATGGTAACTTCAAAGGAGATATTGAGAAGCATGCTGGTGAGATTCTTGAACATTCGTGTTTTCAACTTCATTTTGTAATTTTCTCACGAGACGTTAACAATAGTCACACTTGCACCAGGACCTCAATTTGACTACTTAGAAAAAGCTCTCAACAAATTTGATGACGGACCTTTCTTCCTAGGCCAATTCAGTCAGGTCAGTTATATTAGTACAACGTGTAAAGTGTATGGTTTCTTTAGCTTTCCGAATTTTAGTAGAAGTTCATCATATTGATGTTGAAATTTGGTGCATCAGGCCGACATAGTGTATGCTCCCTTCGTTGAAAGGTTCCAAATCCTCTTGAAAGAGGTGTTTGATTATGATATCACATCTGGGAGGCCAAAACTAGCAAAATGGATAGAGGTATGATTACTCTGTGCTAAACTTTACTTGCCTTAAATTGTGTCATGAAAGTACCTGGCAGCTTTATGAAAGCCTAACTAGTTTTGGACTGAGGCGTAGTTGACTGATTAATTGATTGAATCGTTGTGTTGTACGATTACCCTGCAGGAACTGAACAAGCTTGATAGCTACATTCAAACAAAAGCTGATCCTAAGGAAGTGGTGGACTTATATAAGAAAAAATACTTGGTAGTTACTCATATGTAAAGTACTTGATATGTTCATTTTGCTTGGTGTGAACATTCTATGCTAATTCTTTCTCCATCTGTTCATTGCAGGCGTAAAACTGAATAAAATGCTCAATCCATCAACGTTGTTAAATTACGAATAAGGGGTGCTTAGTGCTCAGTTCATGTCAAGAACTTGAAGGATTATGCATTAGTATTATACATAAATAAAGTGGTTCTATGTTTGTTTGTTATCTGAGACTCTTATATCAGTATAGTAATAGCTGTTGTAGCATCCCATGTATTAGAATTCTGTTTTGTGTGTGTATATCAAGCTAAGTACTTAATGAAGTACTAAAGTTCATAATTCTCTGTTGACCTCAAGAGTTGATTTTTGAGATTGTTTCACATTATTAAACAAGTTTCTTAAAAGAGAAAAATGACTTCTCTAATGAAAATAGGAAAAATAAATGACATTTCAAATTTATTGTCTCCTATCTGCTCCACGCAATCCCCATAACCCATACCTCTTGACCATGTCACCTTCGTCACCCCTAAATCCACACTCCCTACCTCATCTCACTGTATAGTGTTTTACTTGATAATATATATAGTGCTCTTGCTTTCAGGATAATATTTTCTTGTTTACTTACCAAATATTAGAAAGCATAAATCCACTTATTTTTCAGGAAAATATTTTCCTTTCATACCAAACACACCCTTAATTCCAAAAGAACAAATATTGTAGTATGCTCTAACAGCTGTAGATCACACAAAGAAGTTGATGAGTAAAATTTGCTGACAGAAAATAAAGCATTAGGCGAAACTAGAATTTGAAGCTTATGAATTCAAGATTTTAGTTACTTTAAGTTACTGAATTCTAAGTTAATAATTTGTAATATTAAATGAAGAGAAAAGATGCACACTTCAAAACAGTATAATAAGGTACCAAAAAAGCTATATTTACTCAAAATAAGAAACTCATATTTTGGAATTAACTGTTTGTCAACTTAACAATATAATATTGATGTCTTGAACATATATAGATAACTAATTATTAACTCATTAGAGGCCAATTGTTTACATTCTTGATGCTTGAAAAGATCTCAATTGTTGCCTCTTCTAGCAAACAAATAGGAACTCCCAAGCATTTGGCGCTCTCAGATGGTTTAGCAAAGGAAATATAATGACTACTGCAATAAGATTAACTTCATTAATTTCCGTTTTGCTAAACCATCTTCTTGAGTGTATAATATTAGCATATAGTTTATTTTTGCTGGGATTAGGTTATTCTGATCATGGAGACTATGATTTCTCTTTCATAGCTGAAGATTTTGAGCTCGTCCTGGACGCCTCTGAATTTGGTCTTCTGTTTGGAACGACATGGTTGTGTTTTCCCTCATATGTAGTAATAAAGGCTTTTGGATCATCCATGGTTCTTTCAACAAACTTCCGCACGCTGCATTTAGGACTTGTGCATCTATAATAGCTCCTGTATATAGAAGCAATCAAGACATGATTAATAGGAAAATATGTCAAGAGGGTAATAGGCCAAAGCATTTTTTACAAGCGTGTGAGAACTTCTTCTTCTTCTCAATCATTCAGGATATTATGTGAATTAATATATCAACAAATCTAACTGAGTTAAACTTATAGCTCAAAATTAGCAGGATTAATGGAAGTGAAGCAAGCATTATCTACATAAACATAAACGAGGGTCGAGAGACATTCTAGTAAATTCTCATATCTATTTTCAAACATAGCTGTTTAACTTGTTCTCTATACAGTATGAGTATCCGGTCATCCATGCTTCGTGAGGGATGTCATATCTAAAACAGTGATGTTTGGCATTCGAAAAGCTACAAAATCCATGCATAACCTTCACCATATGCATGCTTTGTGAGTTATTATAGTTTTTTTTAATAGGGGAGGAGATTACAATGTGGGGAATCGAACCCTCAACAACAAGGTGGGAGTTCAGGTGACCAACTAGCTAAGCTACTAAGATTCCTCAAGTTATTATAGTTCCATTCCACCCTGTATGGTATTTCCTGTGGATTTTGTGTTCTAAAGTTTGTGCATAAGGATGAGAAAAGAATTTTACCTGGGATATGAACTTCCCTTGACAACCTTCTGGCCATATTTTCTCCAGCGAAAACCATCATCGGTAATTTCAGAGTCAGTAGTACTTTGGTTTGGTATATAAGGAAATGTACTTTCCCCTGATGTACCTGCTCCATTGCATTGGCCTTTAAGTTTCCTGGAAGGTAAAATCACATAGTAGTCACTAATTAGAAAGTGATAACATGAAAGACCACCGTAGTATTTCCGAATACCAAGTCGAATCAATATTGAAATACACATAGGAAAAATCTCACCTTAAGTTTTTTGAAAAACAAAAGTGTATGACGAACAAATACACGAACGACTTAGCAACAAGAATGAGTGAAATGTAGTGTGCTAGCATTGGTTCCGTAGTCCGTAGACACACTAAGTTAAGATAGGTGATTTATATAATTGAATTTACTTGCTTCTAACCTTCTTTTAGTTTTTGGTTCATCACAAGTAGTCTCCAACTTTTTACTTCCTTCAGCAGAATCTTCAGAATTTCCTACAGCAGTGTGCATTCCTGCAGCTGCAATGGGATCATAAAAGCATGGTGCTTTGCTAGAATGAGATGAATGTATAGTCAACCCAAAATCATTCTGATTTTCTATCCTACAGACGTAAGCTTCACTCGTCTGAGGATGTTGGTTACTCCATGCAGGGTTATTTGTTTCTTTAGAAGTGTCATTGCACACGGCTGCTCGCACATGTACGTCTGACAAGTTGCGCTTTGGAGGCTGGGGCTTTGGGTGGTTGTGTTCACCCCTGTAAACAATTTCAGCAATCTGACCATCGTATGATCTTTCAACCTTCTTTTTCACAGGGCACTTTAGATGCGTGCACTTATAGTAACTTCTCGGGTATTCACTTCCTTTAACTTGCTTTTGTCCATATTTTCTCCAATTATATCCATCATAACTAGGACGATCGACATTACTTGTGATGATCAAAGACTGTGGAACCTCTTCTGTGTTGTCTGATACAATTGTTGAACCCACTATTTTTTTGTCCTCTCCTGATTTTGCTAAGAGACTTCGTTTAGATTCTGTCGTAAGGTCGCGATGTTGTTTAACTTCTTTTGCTGATTGAACATCAGCCTTAGCCTCAGCTTTTTCTCGTCGCTGATCAGATGCAGAGCTTCCCTATGCATAAGATGTGCTAGATTTTATTATTGCTGCAGAACAATATTGTAGTACATTTCTTCGGCTATTCTTTACTCGTATTGTGAGACAACAATTTGAATAGTGCATGAAAACTTCATCCCACCTGAATTTATGCACCATTTTACACTAACAAAAAAGGGTCGTCCCTGCATCATCGCAAACTATGTAGCTATATTCTACAAAAATGTGCTACTTTTAGAGGATCCGCCACGCACCCATTGACATTTTTAAAGAGTCTGATCAACATAGATCACAAAATATAACAGGAAACTAACCTTATTTTCAAGGAGAGGAATTGTTTTCCTTGGTGCAAGTTTAGCTATGGGTTTATACAGGACCTTGGGTTTCTCTACCGATTGCAAGATGTAATCAGATCGACAACCAACTGGTGCCTCAGACACGCCAACCTGAAGTAACAAGTTTTTCAATAGGATTAAAAAGTGCTCAGCAAAACAATTTGAGTATTTCTTCAAGATGCACCATTGAAATAAAACGAAACAAAGAAACGTTTAAGCCATAAATGATGGAAGCTTAGAAAGAGAGATTATCGACCTGTGAAGAATGCTCTCCAACTAAAGCATGGTTTGTTACAGGCTTCAGCCTTACAGTCTTTGGTCTTATGGCGGTAATCGCCATTTCAGAATGAACATTTGTGGATGATATATCTACCGCACCAGCTAAGAGCTCAGAGAAAGATTTGTAAATAGGACATCTTGGCCTTGAAGCTACTGGTCTAACTATAACTATTTTCGCGGCTTCATTGACCTCCATCTTGATCTGTTGTCTTCCATGTAAAAAATTGAATCAAAGTAAGGACTAGAAATACGCGACAGATATCTAGTACAAAGTACATAATCAAAAAACTACTTATAGAAACATTAAGTCAATTGAAAGAATGTTTTCAAGTACTTAAGCCTTCGAGTTCTAAAGTTTTCCAGTAATGTAAAGGAAGATATCTACTCGGTCATTTCGTTTGCACTTGACTGGATTTACACACGGAAATTGTTCAATCTTACCAACTCTGTCACGTACTAATGTAACTGTCTGATTCAACAGCATGACTACAGTTAATATTAACTTAACAACTATCTAACGAAGATTACTATAGCAGCTTCGGATATATATCAAGAACTCATAATCTCAAAAGTTGAAGTTTTGACAGAAAAACATTGTGTTACCATACTTAACTCACAAGAGTAATGTTGGATTACTCCTTGTCCTATCAGTCAATAAATGATATAGCAACTTCAAACTACTCAAAAGTACTAATAAACAAATCAAGTACAAGTCCTTTTCACTAATAAAATTTACTCCACAAAAGTTACAATTTAAAAGATACTAAACAAAATCAACCACCATAAAAGCAAATACCACACTCCCTCCGTTTCAATTTCTTTGTCTTACTCTATCATACTCCCTTCATTTCAATTTCATTGTCTTACTTGCCTTTCAATCCATATCAAAAAGAACGTTTCTTTCCTTTTTGTGAACTCCTTAATGGCAACTTTCATACAACATATTTAAGACCATAAGATTAACGGGCAATTTGGTACATTATATATATTTTACTTTAAAACCACAGAATTTAAAAGTTTTATTCATTTTTTAAAACTTCGTACCAAGTCAAAACCAAACAAACAAATTAAATCGGATAGAGCATAACTTCTTCTTTTTTTGCTTCCACCCGGTCCCACTTTGGGCCCAACTAATCCAGAAAGCGCTCCTTTTCCATTTTCGACCTCTGATTAATGGTGGAACGAGAGGGATAGTGTTCATCCCACCACACACACATAGTTTAGAACCAAAGAAAAGGATAAGACCCCAAAAGAACAAACCTTTACCAGATGGAGATAGAGAAAAAACCTAAGAATTCATCAGAGCTCCCATTGAATCCCATTTACTGGACCTGCATTGCAAAACCAAACAATTTCAAGAATGTTTCAAAAAGCTTCAATTCAATAAATTTAAAAAAAGACCAACTTAACCTTGAAATGAAAACTTCTTATTATGTTTTTTCAGTATGAAAAATTGTCCCTTTTTTAAGAACTACATACAGATAAGAAATAGGTGAAAAGAAAAAAACAAATTAAGAGATTTCTAATTAATGTACAGACAAGGGAAGATTTTATTTAGTCTCTTTCACTATTTTTTTTTTTTTTTTTGTGAAAATAATTGTGATAAGAGTATGGAGGGACTGAATAAAAAGTTATAAAAAGATAGTGTTATACAATTTTAATAAAAATAGTGTCAGGTCTAGAGTGTGTGTGTGTCTAAGGCCAACTAACTGTCTATGTTAGCTGTTGCTCTTTTGACTTTCTGATGAGTGTGTGATGTGCTGCTTTTTGTTGCTAAGCAAGCCAACAAACTTTTTTACCCTACCAACTCAAATGATATTATTTAATGGTGACTCAGAATTTTTATTAAGATATAAAGAATTTTACTTTTTTTTGTTTTATTGTATGTGGTACTGTTTAATTTAGTCTAAATAGTCCTTGTGCATATGATAGGTAAGAAGAATTATCTAATATTTTTTGTCTTTGTTGGAAATTGAACATGAGACCTCGCGGTTTTCAACCATTAGGTCATATTCTTAGGTGCGGTAAAGAAAAAATTTAAAATTAAATTACTTTTAATTATAGTAAGATAACATTCTTTTTGTGACGGACTAAAAAAAAGGTGTCACATAAAATGGGACGAGAGGGAGTAACAATTCCTGATTGGATATCTGAACTTTAAGTAACGATTCCTCACTATCATTTTCCCTTCCATTGCCCCACTTATTTTTTACAAAAAAAAATAGTAAGGAGTTGTTTTGTTATAGGTTAGAGTTATGCACTAGTGATACATGAATTAGTTATGAGGAAATCTATATGTAATTTTACGGAGGGATTAGTTATGGACGGTTTATTTATTTATGTATTATTTTTATTTTATCTTCTATCTTGCATAAAATAATACATAGATTTTCTCATAATTTATATATGTAGAATTAGTTATGTGAATTTCTAAATTACAAAAATCAAACAACACAATATTAATTTCATACATAAATAGCTTATTTCTTAACCAATTACCAAATATGACATTATTTATGCAGATTTTAACACTAATTACTCATTCAGCTTCCAACTCACTCCTAAGGGATTCAAAACATTTAAAAAAATAAAATAGAGATGCATCTAGACTCAAAAGAAATTTTATAATCGTTGCTACTTACATGATATTCTTTTTAGAGTCAAAATTTTTAATATGAGATTCAAAATATAAAAAAGATACCTAAAGAGTCGAAGCGATTTAATAGTTACATAACAAGTAATTTAAATTTTGTATGTATGATAAAAATATAATTTCCCAACGAAAAATTGAATCCCTCGTAGTTCTTGCCTAGTTTCAGCATAAAGTTTTAAAAAAAGAAAAAATAAATAAATTATGATCTAAAATGAACTTAAATATTAGGTAAATAATAAAGTGAGAATTTTAATTTTTAAGGTTACATATTATTTTAAAATATTACATAAAGTAAAAAAAAAAAAAAGTACGGAGGAACTGAGGAATTATATGCAAAATATGACTCGAATAACTTGACAAGTAAATCAAAGAATTTTCATTAAGCGAAACATAATTAATTGTATATAGTAATTTGACTTTTCAGTCCTCAAAATTGCAATAAATTTTTGAGGAACCTAGGAAAGTTAGGTGGACACGTGCAATGGACCATAATACCAAACCGGTAGTTGAATAAACCTTTAATTTTGTCTCCTCCTCCTCCTTAAGTGAAAAACGATTAATCCTTATTCACAAAAAATATCATTATCGTCATCGTCATCATCATTATTCATCTCATTCTAAATAAGTGGTGGTTTCGTCGGACATTCTGAGGGTAGTACCGTCATTTTGGCCTGTGGATGATTCTTTAAGTGATTCCAGCTGTCTTATTTTTTGTTTTTGTTTGCTTTGCTGTTTTCATTACTGATTTCTTGATATTTTATTTTTATTTTCCTTTTGGTGTTCACTAATTCTTTTATCTTTGTTGCTTAGTCCATCATTTCTAATCTAATAGATGTTCAACAACAGAACTAGATCAGAGAGGCTAACCATCTTGCTCTCTGAGAGTGATGCCGGTTGTTGTTCAATCTATTTTCCTTAGCTTAATTACTTGGAGTAAAATTCTCCAATTTTAATAAAGGGGGGATATTTATTTTTATTCTATCAAATTACCCTCATAAATAAATTGAACATAATTCTGCTCACTATAACAATAACAATACACATAGGTGGGATTTGCAGAGGGTAAATTTAGTGTACTCAAACCTTACGTCCATTACAAAACATATGAATTTAAATAGGAATGCAGACAGAGTTGAACACGGAATAAAATAATTGTCTGAGATAACTTCTCTCAAAAATTTGTCAAGTATAAAGTTGTTCTTCCACTTTCTAAAATTAGAAGATCACATATTAATATTTGTTCATAGCTTAGTGTAGTTGCTCTCCGTTGTATTTATTTTCCATGATGCTCATTCTTAAAGTATCTTGATTGTGCAATTTACAAATATTGTAACAAGTGATTGTCTCAGTGACTCTTCCAGATTGTTGCATCATTGAGCTATTGAACTGATTGGAGTTCTAACGCTTTTATATACCTACCAACTTTCTTTAGGCAATGAATCTTGAACAAACAAGAACATTCCCGCACAATGAAAGAGGCTTATGAAAAAGAATATCAAACGATGTAAAATATATTGTGATATGTCGTTAGCTGAAAGTGCCTTTATTTTCCGTTTATCTTTCTACCGATCGAGTAGCTAGCACTTTTCGACCATTTCCTCTACTTCTACAATTAATTCACTAGGAAGATTTCTCCGGTATATTTTTTGCTCAATTATAACTTATTTAGGAATAACACATAATTATTATTGTAATCTCGCCTTCATTTATTTGTACAGAGATTGTGAGGAAAATCAGGAAATCATGAATTTAAGTTTACTGAACCTCACCACTTTTTCAGGTAAAGAATTGGAACCTACTCTAGCTAATTGAAATATCATCCCGCGGTTCTGGTGTTCCTTTAAAAGTTCCTGCAATGTCTTCTTCCTCTTCTGGACTTACTATATCTTTGTCTATTCTGCTAAAGTGCTTCGTCTGCTTTAATGGTTATTATAGAAGCATTTTGTATTACGCCTATTATCAAAAAACTAATTTAATTTTGGTCTTTTTTGGAAATAAGTAACTTACTTAGGACTTCCACTTATCATTCAGAATTTGTTGTCGTTCTGCTTTTCTTAGAGCTGAAGGAGACATATAAAAGGTGAACGATCTCGACTTCTCAATTGTGTATGCTCTCAGGTGGTAATATAATTAAATCGGGTAGCTACTAGGATTCATTCGATTCCTATATAGGTATTAAATGATTATTATGAAAGCATTTTCTCCATGTTTGTTCTACTTATATTTATATTTCTCTTCTTTTATAATAAGTGTGAGCTTGTGGAAATTTCCAGA
>JAJOOH010006183.1:0-17350 GCA_029582605.1 Solanum gracilifrons
CCCCCCCCCCCCTCCCCCAGTGTATAGTAAAACTCTGCCTCCCAACCTTAACTAGTACTATTATTTCACACGAATTCTCCCTAGTAGCCCGGTAGAATGATCATAACCTTCGACCTGATTTGCATCTAAATACTCCACTATGAGTGCGCTTACAGCTTTGATGGAACGAAAATGCATTAACTCTACCTAGCTTCTGGTTAATCCCCGATTCACAAAAGGAAAACGAACATGAAACTGCGTTTAGAGTTTGTTATTGACACAACATAGTTCTTGAGTGCACTTCTAAATGTCCAGATAGGAAGAAAGTATTAGGAAAGTTTTCATCTGGTTAAGCCTTTCCTTGAGCTGAGGTTCTATCAGAAACAACAGAGGTAGAGGTAGGTAGAGGTAGGAGTAAGGTCTGCGTACATTCTACCTTCACCAGACTCCACTTTGTGTGGTACTACACTTGGTATGTTGTTCATCTGTTTAAGCCTCGGTGAGGTACATATGCTGGTGGGAAGTAACAAGTACCTGGTAGAATATTTTAGGTGCATAAGTTAGTTCGAACG
Organism: Solanum gracilifrons; assembly: GCA_029582605.1. Classification (NCBI taxonomy): domain Eukaryota; kingdom Viridiplantae; phylum Streptophyta; class Magnoliopsida; order Solanales; family Solanaceae; genus Solanum; species Solanum gracilifrons. The sequence continues at coordinate 552 of JAJOOH010006183.1, forward strand.
TCACCGTTAGTTTGAAAACAATTATCATAGGACATACAATAAGAAAAGCTGCATTTCTAATTTTTTTCAATCAACTGCATCTATAGATTATGTTGTTTTCTATTGTTGCCAAGTAATGTTTTGTTTTAATCTATTGCAGAAAGATATTCAGAAACTTTTGGCAGCTTAAATAATGCTCATGAGAAAAGGCTATTTGTGCAATTCAGCTAATTATATATAGTAGCTTCTATTTAAACAGTTATTCCCTCTGTTGTTATTTAATTGTCATCGCTTTAGATTTCACGTTATTTAAGAAATTATGTAAGTTTATCATTATATTCTTATTTAGTGTCCTCTTAAAGTCAAGTTTTTAATTAATTAACATAAATTAATTAATTTGACCAATGAAAATGAATTAATTACTTAGTTTTCCTATGTTGGTTTAATGCATACTTGCAAGGATAAAATAGGAAGAATAGTGTCATTTATGCATTGATTTTGTGAAATGACAAATATTACTACCTCTGTCCACTTTTAATTGTTATGTTGCACTTTTCGAAAGTCAGTTTGACGAAATTTCAAAAATAAATTAGATTACATTAATTCAATATTTTAAACAAAACTTTTAGATATTCAAACACTATATGAAAAGTACTATAAATTGCAATTTTTCGCATATCAATATAATGAAAAAATACATCATAAAATGCTACTCAAAGTTCTTATACATCATAAAGAATAAAGCACATAGATGAAAAAATATAAAATATAACTTATACTTAAGAAAAATAGTATCTCATTTATATAAATAATTAATTGTACTGATTTTTAAGACAACTGAAAATATAAAATTTCACTTATGCTAAAGAAAAATATTTTTCCTTCTGTATCAATGTAAATATCTTACATTTTTTTATTGGACAGTAAAAAATATAATAATTAACTTATAATTAGAAAAATAATATCCCCTATGTATCACTTTATGTGTCTTATTTTTCTTTTAATTAGAAAAAGTAAAGTTAAATTTCTAATTACAAAATTAGAAAGAAAAAAAATCAAAAACATTTACCATGAAAAACTTGAGTGAATATATATAAGAAAGTTAACTAAAGTTTCCCAATTTTAATTGGAAAATAAAAACTTTTGATCATAAAAATTGTATTTTAACTTTTTTTGTTCTAAACAAGGTTAATTATTTTATTCTTTTATAGGTTAACTTCTTCCTATTATTTTTATTATTATAAAAAAGTTTAACTCAATTTTATTTTATTTTTCTTCAAAGTGGGCCTATTTTGAGTGTTCATTTTTCACATTGAATGTGAAACTCACTAAATACGTAAGGCATAATGGCATCAATAAATCATTGAAGATAGCTTTTTTATTTAGGATAACGACAGTTCAATAAGGTATATTTACGTACATTTTATTCTCTTCCGATTCAACTTATAAAATTGTACTGAATACTTATTGTTAAGAGGTATTTACGGGTCAGTTTGAATCGACTATTGGCTAAATCAAAATTAAAATCCAATTAATTTAATATTTTTAAAAATTATTAAAATCAAACCAAATATAATATACATCAAACACGAAAATAAAATCAAAAGACATACTTGTTCGAAATACTTTTTGTTCGGTATACACATGTTTGGAATTTTTTGGTTTTGGACTATTTTATTTTCATAAATAAATTTTGATGAAAATATATGTAAGATATTTAAAGATGTTCATAAAAAAGAATATATTATGTATATATTAGTATAATGTATATAATTTATCCATTCGATTCGATTATTTCTCTGATTTTCCTGAACAAAATCAAAATCAAACTAAATTTAATCGGTTTTTAAAAATTTAAAACCTAATCAAATCATAAACTCAAATAAAATAGATTTACTTAATCAGTTTGGTTCGACTTTTATCCGAATGGTATATAATTAATGTATAAATTTTGTATATTTCAATCAGTGTCGATAATTAATTTTATTGAGTTGGGTATATTGATAACTATTCTAAATAAATACAATTGCACCATTTCTTTTTTTAAAAAAAATAAATAAACACACAATTACCCTTTTTGGGTCTTCAATTTAAAGATACAGTCCAATTTATTTAAAGAGGAAGGCATACCTTTTCTAAAGGAAGAATAATTTTTATTTAAAATGACGCCCCACATAATCTACGTACCCCACATTTTTCTTTTTTATGTTCCAAAAAAACAATAATATTAAAGTGGCACTATTTTTTTTATTATATATATCTATATATAAAATAAAAATGGTAGTATAAATTTTGTTCTTTGGGTTTTAATATTGAGATGAATCAAAAATCTTAAAATTAACATATTTGTAATTTTAAAAATCAACCAAGTGTAAGGCTTAATACATAAGGTCAAATAATGAAATTTTAAACGGGAAAAGGGTGGCGGCAGAGACGGAGCCAATATTAAGAGTTTGAAGTTTTAAATTTCCTTTCACTTCCTTACCATTGAGCTGTCAATCGGTTTTATTAGGGGTTTATAAGTTATTACTTAATTTTTTAATACAAATATAGGGTCTACTGAAAAGCTACTGGGTTCGTCCGAACCCACGAACCCCCACCTAGCTTTGCCCCTGAAAAAGGCTCGAATTGGCCATCAAACTTTGAGAAAAGGTTCATCTATGCCATCCGTTAAAATTTTGGCTCATCTATATCATTTCCGTTTGAGAAAAGGTTCATTCATTCCATTATTTGTTAACTGAAATGGCACAGATGAATCAAACTTTTAACGGATGGTATAGATAAACTTTTTCTCAAAGTTAGATGGCATATTTGAGCATTTTATCTTTAAAAATGATTAATTAATGACGTGGCCGAATCATAGTTGACTACGTGTAAAAAATATTTTTGCAAAATCGAAATTGTTTTCATTTAACAAATAAATGTATGGATGAGCCTTTTCTCAAACAAAAATGACATAGATAAGCTAAACTTTTAACGAATGGCGTAAATAAACCTTCTCTCAAAATTCAGTGCCATAATTAAGCTTTTTCCCATTAACAAAAGAAACTAAATATTTTTGTTGAATTTTTTTGTCACATTTAATTTTTTTAAAATAGTTTTGACCATATATACACTCAAAACTCACTCAAGATGGCTTCTACTATTAAATTGATATAAAATAAAGGTTGTGTTCAATAACATATGAGATTCCTTAATTTTTCTTAACAATTATTTAAATATTTCTTTTTAACCAAACTTTTTTACAATTTTGTAAATTATACAATTAAAAGGGGATTTCCATTGAAGAACTATTTTACTATGTTAGATCACAAGAAACACATTGCTCCTTTGGTCCCTTACATAAGAAAAGTACTTATTGTTTATTACCAAGTCAAGAATAAAAAAAAAAGCCAACTCATCATCAATGAGAATGACTTGTTCCCTACATATTCATATTTTTGTTTTATAACTTTTTTTCCCTACCAATGATAGTGTACGGATAAGTTTATGCACATCTCAATGATTTGAACGAATATCAGTTATTTCTCATCAACATAATAATATTTAATAATTTTATCCACCAAAACTTGAACGCTGCATATGTTTTAGCATAATAAGTTACAATCCAACCAGGGAAAATAGAAATACAAATAATCTTATGTGATAACCAAATATCAGCTCGTGCTTATCTCGACTATTCGATAATAAATGTTTCTACGTTTAATATTTTCACAACGTTAATACATGCATAACATGTATTTGCTAATAATAGACTAGTCAATTGAATTATTTTTTTTCAAAAATAAATATCGACTAACATTGTTCACCAAAGTTTAGACACCCTACATACTCATGCATTTATAAATATGTCTATATATATATAGAAGTCATTGTTGTTCAAATCAAATAGAACTATAGATAGAGAAAACCCCTTTCCCTCCCCAACCAAAAACCTCCCAAAAAAACAAAAAAAAATGGCTTCTATGGTTTTTGCATCATCACCTTTTAGTGCTCAATCATTTGTCAAATTAAGAACAAACTCAAATTATTCACATCCTTCATGTTATATTCCTAGGGTAAAAAAATCTTATTTAAATTTATCCTATAAGAATATTTCTCATATTGAGTCTTCCAAATCTTTATTTTTTAAGGGTGATAGTAATTTCTCTATTTCATCACCAAAATTCCCAAGAGTTGCTTCAACATATTCTCCATCTTTGAATATTATTAAAGCAAGTAGAGCTGAAAATATATATCATTACCCAGCATTTGAAGGGGTGAGAATTTTAATTGCTTTCAATTTATGTTAATGATTTAGAATTTACAATATAATTTTCATTTATATAGTCTTAATTTTCAGTTGTTTTCTTCGCTTCAGGTATTGTATTACTCCATTTGTTATTGTTACTTTATTTTTGTCATGACTTCTTTGCTATTACTGTATTTTCTTTCAAGAGTGATGTTGATATGCTTTATTTGAGTCGACACTACATAAAAAATGATCTTTAGCGGTAATTAATTAATGACAATAGTTTAATTGCCGCTAAATATATTCTTTTAGCAGCAATTAACACTCTTTGTAAATGTTTTCAAAGCCTATAGCGACATTGGATCCAATGACAATTAACTAATGCCAATAAAGGCTTTGACACTCTTTGTTAATGTGCATATTTATTGTCGCTAAAAGTTTTTTTGTTGTAGTGTGAGGGTAAGCTAAGGGCGGATCTAGAGGAGGTGAGGGTGTTCACCCCAACCCCTTAAGTGAAAAAATATATTGTATATACAAGATATTTTTTATACAAAGTTTTTAGTGTGTATTCATAAATTTTGAATCCCCTAAATACAAGAGTAGAGGTCGAGTTAGTGATTTAGGGGTTCAAAATTCGCCTTGAGGTCCCAAGTTTAAATTTCAGGCACTACTTTTTTATTGTTTGAACACACTTAATGAAAATTCTAGATCCATCACTGATCTAAGATCTATCGAAAATAATTTTTCTACCTTTATAAGATTTGTAGCCATGTAGGGCAAGACTGCAACAAACACACCACTTATCTCAAACCCACATATAGAATTACACTGAGTATGTTATTATTGTTGTAGTAATGTTGTAATTGTTATACTCCCTCAATCCCAATTTATTTAGCACTTTTCTTTTTTTGAAAATCAATTTAGGCTTTAAATTAAAAATTAAATTAAATTTGATCGACTCAATATTTTGAATGTTTAAATACTGTACTAAAGAGTAATATGAATTGCATCTCTTCTCATGTCAGTATGATGAAAAAAATTATATTTTAAAATATTAATCAAGATTTATTTACGTTGAATATGAATAAACATAAACATAATATGTCATATAATTTAAAGCGGAAAGAGTAATATTTTATTTTAATACACTTTGTTAACTCTTTATTCTTTAAAAAATATTCTTTTCTTCTTTCAAGTGGATAAATATATTCAAGTTTTTCCTTTCTGCTAAATTTTGTGCCAAAATAGTTAAGATTATTTCATAATTATATTTATAACTAATCTTCTTGGATAAACAATTAGAAATGTATTAATTGTTTGTATTATTTTACAGGGAGCAAAAACAGGTTTTGCACTTGGGGACAGATACAAGGGGATGGTTCTGCTAATTGTTAATATTCCTCAGATGGGGTATATATCTCTAATTCATAATAAAAAAATAATTCCTCCGTTTGAATTTAATTGTCTAATTTTAATTTGATATAAATTTTTTAAAAATAATAATTTAGTGTTTTCTTTGTTTATTAAAAAAATAAACAATAAAATTAGGTGTTTTCTTTGTTTATTAAAAAAAACAAACAATAAAATAAGTAGCAACTTTCCTCCACGGGAATTAAATCATTGTTCTATACACAATGTTATTTGTCTGAATATATGTATAATCAAATCATTCTATAAACAGTGTTGTTTGTTTGAATATTTATTGTATGTTATAGCGAGATGTTATTCTAGCTAAAGAACATAATATATATATATATATAATGAAATATTGTTATAAAAAATTGATTGAAGTTATATAATTTCATTTTTTTATTTTTTTTCATTGTTATAGATATTCACAATTTTCCTTCCTTTTTTTAGTTCTATATGGGCAGAAAAGGAGATCAAGTTTCTCAATGATTTGCGTAAATTGTATGAAGGCAAAATATCCTCCCCATTTGAGAAGGGTATATCATTTTTTTTTACTTCTCTTTAATTATTGTTTCCTTCTATATATTTTTTCTTCGGAAAATAACATATTTTCAGCTTACTTAGGACATGATTATATATAAAAAGTTATGGAGGTCGTGAATTAGGAGGATTGATTAGAGTATATATATGTTTTCTCCTTTTATTTAGTAGTATTAGCATCAATCTTGCAGCTTCTATTCCCTCGATTTCTGTTACTACATATATTATTTATTGTGTTTCATTATCATTTTATTTTATTATAGTTATTGTTTCTTTTCTTTGTATGCTCTAGAATGTTTCCTTATTTTGCAATGTTTTCATTACTTCTATATTAATATGTGCTGATTGAGTCGATGGTCTTTCAGTAACACAATCTCTTTATCTACCTCCATGAGATTGAGGTAAAATACACGTACATTACATCATTACAAGCCTCACTTTATATAGAATTCTGATAGTCATACTCAATTAATAAAAAGATATACTAATAAGCATTTAGATAGTTATTCTCAACAAGTTTGAAACTGAAACATGTTATAGTAGTAATATTTACTTGAATTTTAATTTATTTATTTATAATTTCCAATTGTCATACAATTACCCAAATATTGTTTTTTTCTTTTTATTGGTGTGAAAATATTTCTCCTCCTTATTTTTTAGGATTTGAGGTTCTAGGATTTTTTTATGACATGGAAAATCGTCATGATATAAAATCCTGGTTTGGGCGAGAAAATCCTGAAATTGAAGCAGAAAAAGAAAGAATTCGTAGACTTGCCAATTTTCCAATTTTCGAAAAGGTATAATCATATGATATTCAATATTTATTGATTTGAGTAATTTAGTGTGTTCCACATAAAATTAAAACCTATTAAAAGAGAAAAACTCATTGTCAAAGACATTTCTTATTCATATTTAGCTCGAACTCGAAATATTTTAATTATAACTTCAACTTTCATACCTTTTTTTAAAAAAGAAAAAGAAAAAAAAAAGAAGTTCCACTTCAATTACTTTAACTCTTGTGTTATCATTTGGTCCCAAGTAAATGGTATGATTTCTGTCCTTTTACATAATATATATATATAATACATCTGCGGCAAATATTTAAACATTATTAAATTTTACACTCCGCGGATGAAAACTATTTACACTTTCAACTTTATTTTACATCCCCTCCCTACCCCTTCTTATCTTATACAATGTCTATTTTACTCTTAATATTTTCAATCTCCCATTTTATGTAATATCTTTTTATATGATATATAATATACATATTATTTTTTCGACCTAGGTAGTTTAGATTTTTACCTAAGTTCATAAATATTATAAGTAGAATAACCCTTTTACGAATTTGTTGCAAATTCTAACACTAATTTTTATGATTATTAATCTAATATTACATGCATTAAGAATGTATGTATGTGCATGCATACTTAGTAGGTTACTTATAATTTTTAATTGGCCAAACACATATACAATCCTTAAACTTGTCCCTAAATTTCATTTTGACACTCCAACTCAACCTTGTTCCATTTTAACCCTTCAACTCTAATTTTTATGTTCCATTTTGACACTTATTTTTTATAAGTGATTAAAAAAGATCTTAATTCCTCAAAAATAAATAAATAAATTATTTATTTGAACATTGATGTCATATTTTACTTATTTAACAGGTTGAAGTGAATGACGATCATCATGACAATCTTTGGAGATTTATGAGGACATCAAGAGGTATCACAAAAATCGGGGAAGAATTTGAAAAATTTCTAATAGACGGAAATGGAATACCTATAGAACACTTTTTTCGATACGATGGAGAAACACTAGAACCACAACCCGTGAGACCAGGAGAATACCCTGGTGAATCATTCACGTCAAAAGAAACCAACATCATAAAGGTACGTATTTATTTACTTTATTATTGAGTGGAGTATTATTAATGTCAAATCAATAAATATTGAATACAACTAATTAATTTATTATTAATGTCAAAGTTGACTTTTCGCTTTTCACCTATTCACAGGCTACCATTGATGGATTTCATTGGAAAACACAATCTCAATAATTATTAAATATCTTACATCAAAGTTAATACTCATATTGCATGAACATTTTACTCCGTAAAAGTATTGTAATAGTAATTGAGATTATAATAGTTATAAATAAATATTGTTGCTTGTTGTTTTACGTATTTATTCTTATGTCTTACCTAAGCATTTAATCTTGAAATTTTGAGATTCAAACTTCAAAATCTTGAACATGAATTCATACATAGGAGTTTAAAGATTTTCAAAATAAAAATTTATATATTTGAAAACTATATGAAAAAAATACTATAAATTATAAGTAATAATTAATGACTTAATATATATATATAAAGCGTGTATAAAGAAATTTAGGTATATAAAAACAATGTGATTGTCATTCGAAATTTCAATTATGTCATAAAAATTAGGATGAAAATTATACACTCTATATACAATTACCCGCACCGAATGTACTATACACAAAACTAATGCAATTTTCATTATTACGTGATTTAATGAAGTAAAACACATGTTAATTTATTATGGTTAAGTAAAATAAACTATAAATTTAAACACATGGCATGCATGTATTGGCTTGGTGTATACACCCGATGCGGGCAAGTTTTATCCTACAATTTATCCACCTTATATGAGGATGTATATGAATGTATAAGAGGTTCTTACACACATTTTTTTGGGTTTCAGAAGTAGCCATTATAATAAATTTAAGAGCAATTTTCACATATAACAAACATAAAAATCATATTTGTATGTTATAATTATAGTTTGCATAATTGCGCTCCATAGCAAATTTTATGTTAGCTATGGAGCTTTTGATTTGTATAATTCACTAGATACATCCAATTTTATACAAATTGTTCAGTTTTGTATAGATTCATTTATACATTGTAATTTGTATAATAAGATCTGTATTTGTATAATTATAAGTGTATAGGACGAAAATATATGTATTTGTATTTGTATATACACTTTTCTCTCGCTTTATACAACCACAAACGCATTTTATACATTTTATACTGAAATATATAAAATGGCTAATTGTATACCGAATCAGATGGCAAAAAATGAGATGTTTGCTACGAATTACAAATAAAATAAACTATAGCTATAACATTTAATTTGAATTAATAATTTGCTATTTCATACAATTTTTCCTAAATTTAATTATGCTCCATAGGTATAGTTGCATATTTATGGGTTGTAGCTATAGTTAAAACTATATCCGTTTGTATAATTCACGGGTACATTTGTATAATTGAGGCTTGAACTATTTTTGTATGAACTCGAAATAACGAATTTATACAAACACAAACATCTGAACTTTAAACAATTATACAAATTATACAAACTCGAAATATCAGCCCACATAATTATCACTGAATGTTAGTTGCTAGTGGTAATTAACTAAATTTTTTTTCTTTTTTTAGCCCGTCTAAAAAAAAAAACACATAACCGAAAAAATAAATAAGAGTTGAGGGGTATTTTTGACTTTTTCTTTTTTTACTTTGTTAAAACATTAACGAGTCGTCCCGTTCCGTCAACCTGTATTATTTGATTGGAAAAACAGTGGACGGAACAATCGCGAAGACGCCGCCGCCGCCTCCCGCCATTCCCCTTATTCGTTCCTTACGAGTTTTCCGATCCTCTGCTTCAAATTTTCAGCAAATACAGGCTCAATCCTTATTCATTCGTAAAATGGTAATGTTGATTTGTCAATTCCGACATTGTTTTTATGCTTTTTCCTTGAATTTTATGTGATTTTTCTATAATTTTACATTTTTTTGACCAATCCGATTGTTAGGGTTCCGATTTGCCTATTCTTCAATTGTGGATGTATTTAAGTTTCTTAATGTTATAGGAAAGCAGAAAATAGGATATTCATGCTATTTGTTTTGGGGCTTATTAATTTATATATTGTTCTTTTGAACCCTGTGACATGGTATTTAAAGAAGAACGTTTTATGTTTTACCTCCTCTTGGATTAGCTTGCTTTTACTTTTTGTATAAATTTAGCTTCTCTACCTTGAAGACGTAGGAGTAAGGTCTGTGTAGACTCGATACCCTCCCAGACTTTACTTTGTGGGGTTACACGGGATATGTTGTAGTTTTTGCTTTTGTTTGCCGAGATGATTATGCATTAGCTGGTTTAAAGCCTTTTACTAACATAATATATTAGTTTAGGCTGGCTAAAAAACTACATTACATAATGTAGCTTTATTTAGCTATTTTACTTTTTTCCTTTGGTGGGGTGGAGAACCGAACATCCAGGATGCTACAGCTTCAGTAGCATCTTTGTTTTCTAAAATTTCCCGTTGGAGTAAAGGGAAGTGGATGAATTGTTCGAAAAAGGAGCTACGGGAATTAAGGTGCAGTACAGGTGCTGTTGAATCTGCAGTTAAGGGAATATCACTAGCTCTTAGAATAAGAGCTCCGGGACTTCATGGCTTTGAAGTATACAAGTTTTGTGATGTGTTTTCCCATGGGTATCTGGCAACCATGTATCTAGTGGGATAATGGGCGATTTGATAGCAAAAGCAATAAGAAATCCTATATAGAATATTTACTTTTTTGGGTTTGTGAGTGGAGGGTATAGTGCATCTTTAGCTCACCGAGGACATGACCCTTGGTAAGAGGGTGTGGAGGTCCACGTTTAGGGCATAAGGTTAGTAGGAAGTTAGGCGTATTTCTTTTCCATTCTCAGAGTATTAGTATTACTCTTCCTTTTTTTCCTTATCTTTAGATTTCTATTACTACCTGTTTGTTTCTTTAACCTTGATATCTTATTTTCTTGTTGCTGTTTCTCCTTGTTGCTGCCACCTCTTTTTCATCATTCGTTCAACCAATGGTGTATCGGAAACGACCTCTCTACGTTCTCAAGGTAGGGGTAAGATCTGCATACACTCTACCCTCCCCATACCCCGCCTATGGAATTACACTAGGTTGTTGTTGTAGTTGGTTTGTGGATGGAGGAAGAGGGGGAAAGAGAATCCTGTGGGTGATATTAACCATACACTGCTTGAGTGTTAGATGAAGTAGCAACCACAGGTTACAATTCCAATCTTGTCTTAGTTTAGCTTTGCGTTTTGGTGTTGGAATCCGTGTCTTCCTTTCTCTTTCTTGGAGGAAATGAGGTAATCAAAAGGGTTGATGGAACAAGGTGACACATTTTATGTGACTTCAGCTTCGGTTTTCAATTATATGCAATTAAATTGTTTAAACATATTGGTTGAACAATTCTTTGTTATGAAGAGAAGCTTTGTTCACAAAGGAATGGTTGATCGGTTGAGGCATACTAGTGACAATCTGGAAATTTCATCTTTTACCCCACGTACAATACCTCTGAGGTTTGCTGTGACCTCAAACTGACCAAACAACTCTGTCAGAGAGAAAAAGGATTGGAAAGAGGCTTTGGCTTACAGCTGTTACCCCTCATTATGCCATTATGAACTTTATGGTAGCAAAATTGATGGTTTGAAGAGCAGTTTTACACACTAATAAAAAAAAGGAGTAGTTTTGCACTAACTATGTCCCACAGATGATATATCAGTAATTTTGTGTTTCCATGTGGTGGTTGACATATACATTACTTCATCAAAAAAAAATGTGGTGGTTGACACATCAATTTACTTCATCAAAAAAAATGTGGTGGTTGACATATTGTAGAAGTAGATTAGCTGAACTGATGAGCAAATCAGTTGTCCTTCTTTCATTTTTGGTGTTTTTTGTAATTTATCTATTTAGTTATTGTTTTCTGGGGTGAAGTGGGTGCAAGAGGACTATAAGTACTAGTGAACACCATTACAAAGTCTTCGCTTTTCCTCCTTTAAGAAAAACTTCACTTTTTCGTTCTAGAGCATTAACATGTAAATGAATTCTTGTTTTCAGAAGTCTAGAGAAGAGAAAATCAAAACCATTTACTAGGTTAAGTTTTTATTTATTTGTTTTATTGTGCATATCTTTTCCCAAACTCATCCTCTTCTATGGTTTTGATGTACCTGGAGGCACACAATGTTTCGAGTGTGCGCAGATGAGTCAGCTACAGGGAGTTGTAGCATAAACTAATCTTGAGTTGCTGATGGTTGTATGATTTGTGTACATGCCTACTTGGGTCCTTGTAGTGTTAAACTGGTCATAGAAGTGAAAGATGGATTGTAGATAGGTAAAGTGAGAAGCGATAATAGAAGATATGACCATATCTTGGCTATGAATATCTGAAATTATACCAGTCATACACTCAAGGCTAGTAAAGTTGATAGTTGTAATAGTCATTGAGGGTATAGTGTTTTCTGACTTGCTGCTAGTGAAGAAACATTTGCTTGAGGAAGTTCCACTGTGAAATAATAATTTGAATAGGTTGAACCTCTGTTCCAGTGAACCTGTCTTTGCTGATTTTGAAAAAGTCTTAGCTCTATATAATGAGGACGATATCTTGATTCATATGGATCCTGTTGCTCTCTCATGGCCACACCATAAGGTATTCTGGTGCTGCCTCAATAAGGTCTCATCTCTTTTTTCTTTCCTTTTTCTTGGTCAACATCATAATATCCCATCGTCTTATTGTCTTTACCAAATAGTATTATTGATTGGGCTGTACTGGATCACTTTCTCTTTTAGATCTTCTTTCAGTGGAAACCTGAAAGGTAATTTTTGGTGATCTATGATCGTTATCCTTGAATGTACTGTATCGCTTTCTCTTTTAAGATGTTCTCTCTGTGGAAAGAGACTTTCTTCGTGATTTATGATGCTTATCCTCAGATGTTGCTTTTTTCCTTCTGGAAAAGCTAAGGTGCCCAAAGTCTCCAATCCTCTATGTGACATAAGTAACATTTTCTGAATACAAGGATATCTTTCGTCCACTTTGTTTTTCTTTTGAGGGCGAAAAACATACAAAGACACACCGTATGCATCTAGTTAGAGATAAAAGTTCGGATCACCTACAATACTATTTTACTAACAGTTGGGAGAAATTAATGTACATGATTCCCATCCCAATTTATGTATGGTATTTCCATCTTGGGACATCCCCAGGGAGAAAAAAGATACTTCATCAGGCTTAGATATATTTAGGGTAAGTTGCATGTGCATTCTGATGTAAGAAAAGTGGTACAACATGGAATTCTAATAGGAGTGCTGTATGAAGACACCATGATCTCATTGGCATGATGCTTATAATTTAAGTACATCAAGAACAAGATGAAGGCAAAGAGCTACTAGCATATTTATTTGACTACTCTTTGGGTGCTATGCAGGCAAACAGGCACACTATTGTTCTCATGCAGACATCTCAGAACCGAGCAACTCGCACTTTCATGGATTACGAGTCAATAAGTCAAGCAATGGATGGTATGTATTGCGACATTGCTATAATTGCATTTCACTCTTGATATATTTGCCCTTGTTGAGGCAATGCTTGATTCCCCCTGAATGTAGGTAACCAAAAATAAGGCACAAACTTAGGAAAAGATGTCAAGTTCACAAACTTAATTAATCAACAGGATTTGTATCAGCAGCATGAAATCTGAAACTAGAACCCAATAGATTACACCTGTAGTACTTGCAAACAATTTCATTATGCATTATTATCCATAGGAGAAAATCCTTCTCTCTTATTCGAAACTTTGACAAACACTTATTCTTTGTCTTCTCACCGAAGTTCAAGGAACTTTATCTGGCTAATACAAGCATGTTAGTTTAATTTCCTATTTTGTTCGTCACACTTCTAAAATTATGTGGGGCTAGAATTTTTTTGGTGGGAGAAATTATGTTGGACTAGAGCTAGATGCATATAGGAACGGCGTCTATCGTTTGACTTCCACGTAAAGGAAATCAAGGCAAATATTAGATAGTAAAAAGGAGCTGGGACCCATACCTACTTTTTAGGGATAAGTAAGATCTTAATGTTGAAGGGAAGGGTTTTGTATTGGAACTCCATAACATTGCACATTTTTGCTTTGCATTATAGGTGACACTTCACAATCATAGATGGTTACTTTCATGGAAGCTTGTAAAACACTATCAAGAATCTGTTGTTATAGACCTCATGACAAGAAAGAAGGTTCATTGGTGGGATGTTAGTTTTGGTATAATAGTGGAAACATATACTATAGCTAGTAATGAACTTCTAAGGTGATTTATCCAAAATAATTTGGCGGGAGTCAGGAGAGGTAGAGGCAGGCGTGATTAGTCATGACATGTCGCATCTTTAGCTTACTGAGGACATGACCTTAGATATGAGGGTTTGGAGGGTGCAGATTAGAATAGAATGTTAGTTGGTAATTGAGCGTTCTCTCGCTTTTCTGCGGGATAGACTCGGTGCCATACCTGCACCTACTTTCGTACCAGTAGTATTAGCAATATTCTCATAGTTTCTTATTCTTCGATTTCGGTTATCCCGTGTGTTTGTTTGTGCTTTGGTTATCGCACTACTTCGTTCTTGTTACTACTCATTCTTCTGTATGTTGTAGTACTGTTTTCTATTTCACATTATTTCGTTATTGTTAGTTGTTACTGCTTTCATTTCTATATTCCCTTTTTCAAACTACTTTGAAATGTTTTTTAAGCCAAGGGTCTATGGTAACAGCCTCTCTATATCTATAAGGTAGGGTTAAGGTCTGTGTGCACTGATCCCACTTGTGGGATTATATTGGGTATGTTGTTGTTGTTGTAGATGGAGGAAGCAAATATCATGGGCGGAAGACATTTTCTTCACATTTTTTGCGTAAATTATTTACCTTGTGCATGTGATTTAAGCTTCAATGTTCCCTCTTATGTTTAGCCATTTTCTAAGATACTTTTTTCCTGCAGGAATTTGTGCTTTGTATGAGAGGAAACTCAAGGAATTGAACCCAGCCATCAGAGAAATCACTTACGACATCTCAGATCTTTACAATTTCATAGATGGCCTTGCTGATATGAGTGCATTAGTGTACCTCTTCCTCCCTCCCTCCTGCTCTCTATCTCTCCCTCTCTCTCTCTCTCACACACACACACACGCGCGCACAGAGATTCCACCTGTGCATCCATTGAATAGAATCCCAAATCAGAGAAATATGCAAGTATTGCACATTTCGTTACCGACACAGAAAAGCAAATATGAAAATATGGCTTTCTGTGAGAAGGTCTTTAAAAGCTACTGCTTTTTTCACACCAAAATTTTCAGTTCATCTCTTTGATGTTAAAACATACACATACATCTTACACATTTCCATTTGACCTCTCGGGTTTCTGTATTTTCATTTCATGAACAGGATGAACTGCTACGTGCACATCAAACAATTGGCCACTGGTCCATCATACCCGATAGAACACACACTGTTCATATTCTTAGCACTCACTATGCTTTTGAAATGTTAACTAATTTCAGCATTCTTTGTTGACTTGCTGCAGGTATGATCACTCAATCCAGGCTTACCTCCCCTATGACCGGCAGTGGATAAAACAGAAAACATTGCAACACCTGAAAAAACTGGCATCGCAGAGATAATATATCTTAAAGGCTAGTTTCTATATACCATTTTCACTTAATTTCCTGATAGCGTTTATGAAGAGAAGACCTGTGGATTGGAAGATTGCTGCCAGGAGTAAAAATCTATGTATGATACGCTTCTCTTCCCTGAAATCCAAATACTATCTGCAGAGCTACAAGTGGGAAACAAACTGTTGTCGGAACTGAACCTATACTGGCGCTGCAATTCGAATCATGGATGTATAACTATGCATAGTTCTGTAAATTGAGCACTTTAAACTTGCTAATGATTCTGAGTCTCATTTCTTGTCAGTACATTTACTTGAACAAATATATGGGCATGAAAAAGTCTTGGACTTGAGACAGTAGACACAATATTGTTGGATAGGTGCTGTTCAAGTCTTTATGATCTTGTGCTGAGGTTCTATCGGAAACAGCCTTCACGTTCACAGGATAGGGATGAGATTTGCATACACGTTATCCTTCTCAGGATCGACTCATGGAATTACAATGAGTATGTTATTCCACTGACTTGACTAGTCTTGCATATAACCTATATTTTATTATATTGATCTGTAAAACCATCTCAAGTTCAATCAAAATGATGACTGAAATAGAATTTGGTAAAACTGTGTACGTATTAACAAAGTACAAAAATATTTGCTTATTGGGTGATAAAAGTCTTAGTAATTCAAATAATTTTTGAGACCATACAAAAATTCTACTATATTATAAAAGAGAGTTTAGGGCCAACTATAATATATAATATTTAAAATTGATATTATATATTATATACTTGGACTTTTCTATTTGACATATATATATAATTTTTTCTACTATATTATAAAAGAGAGTTTAGACAACAAAAATAACATATATTGGGTCCATTTTAATTTATTTCTCTTATTTTTTTTTGTTTTTATTATATTTAAAAATTGCGTAAAAATACTATAAATCATGATAATTGACAACATAAAATATGTTTTGAAAAACATACAAAAAATTCCACTGATTCTTGAAGTTAATCTATCTTAAAAATACTATAAATCATGATAATTGACAACATCAAATATTTCAAAAATAAATACATATAAAAAAATTCGATTGATTCTTGAAATTAATCTATCGTT
>JAJOOH010006184.1:0-13707 GCA_029582605.1 Solanum gracilifrons
AACATGCTGAGACTGAATGCTGACTGTACTGAAATATGGTCAATGCAATGGAGTCTGACTGAACTGTGGGAGCTACTAATAACCGACATAAAACCACATGAGCTAAATGTGGAGTCCGATGTATAAGCCCCATCGAGAGGACCCAATATACCCTGCCAGAGCTATAGAGACATGCTAGCGTGATCACTAAACTAATGTTGCCCACAGAGGGGACTTACACCTACGTGGCTCGTAGTTCTGGGACTATATGGGTACGCTGAAAGCCTAGTCCAACTCAGTATTATGCTACTCCCAATAGATTAAGTGGTTAACAAATTATGACTGAGTTTCTGTAAATACTGGATAGCTCGAATTGAACATGAAAACTGAGAATGCAACAATTAATCTGATAATGATGCATTAATAACTGAGGCATGTATAACTGAATAACTGAGATATCTTACCTAGCATGTGTAATTCAAGAACTAAAGAAATACATAGCTAGGGTTCTGAAATTTATGCAATAAACTAAGTACAAACATGATAATCTGATTTGGAACATCTAAATAACTAATTCATGATAATTTGCTGAAATTCTAGAAAACCCTAGGTCTGTTCTTAATCATGGAATGAAGAATCTGACTGAATTCTAGGGACCTAATGGGCGAAAGGAACCCACTAGAGAAATCCCACATACCTGGTGATGAATTCCACGGAGAAATCTTTCGATTTCGGGGATGGAACTGAAGAAACCTTGCTGCGTTCTTGAACTAGGGTTCTTGACCTTTTTCTCCTCTTAGCGTTCCAATTCTTATAAGTTTGATTAATGATTTGACTTAGGTAAGTTCTAGTTATGTTTCTAGGCTTAAACTGATTAAAATCTCATGATTTAGGGTTTAAACAACGCACCTTAGAGGTTAAACGAAATAGGAAAATACCAAAAGACCCCTAAATTAACTGCTGTCGGAGTGATCGACGGATTGGACTGACGGGCCGTCATTCAATCGATGATCTGTCGATTGGGTCTGTAGGTCGAGTCTGCCCGACAGGGCTTCACTAAAACGAGCATAACTTTTTACTCGGAGGTCGGATTTTAGCAAACTAGGTGGTGTTGGAAAGATAATTCAATTATCTATCATACCATAGGTTATGGGACACATAATTTATTTTGTGCTAAAAGGTATGACCATCTGAAGTTGACCCATCAATAATTTTCAGCTAACTTGCTGCTGACCCTCATCTACGGTCAGACCTACGGACAGTGGATCGAATGACGGTCTGTGCTGGTCGACCGTAGTTTGTGTCAGAGGCTGGGTAAGGAAAGTCTCGATCCACGAACACAGACCACGGACCGTGGTTTGATCCACGGACCGTGGTTTGATCTACGGACCGTGGGTCTGTCCGTGAGTCGGGACTTAGCCAATTTTCTGAGCTGGGTCTGGGAGGGGTTTCAGTGTTGAACCACGGACCACGAGCACGGGCCGTGGTCTGACTTACGGTACGTGGATGGCAACCGTGGGTTGCACCTGAAACTTCTCAAAATCTGCATTTTTGGTCTGTTTCGCAAACGGGGTGTTACAATATCGACGTTTGTTCTATCGTTGCGCTAAATGATAATATAGATATCTCGCGGATTCAGGCCTTTGCATAGGGCATAGAGGATTGCCGATATCTACAGTATACGAGTGAGAGGGTCGAGAGAGAGACAGAAGAGGGATAGGCCCGCTAGTTCGCATGGAGATTTTCGGGGTGGTCCGAGACCCCGATATTCTATTAGGCCACCTAGACCTCCACCACAGCAGTTCTAGGGTAGTAGTTTTGATCGTCAGTAATAGTCAAGCCTAGGTGAGGGTTCACGAGCATTAGACTCGCAGCAGTAGAGTGGTTCAGGCCATGCTAGGACAACCCCGCCGCGTTGCGCTACTTGCGGTAGGATGCATTTCGGGAGGTGCAGACAGGGTTCCACAGGTTGTTATTCTTGTGGACAGGAGGGGCATGGGTGGAGGAAATGCCCTACCATAGGTCATGGTGGTATAGGTCAGTCGACTAGGTTAGCAGTAGGTTGCTCCTCATCAGCACAGTCTACATGGCCTGGACCCCAGACTGCAAAACGTAGAGGTAGAGGCGGAGGCAGAGAGGGAGCATCTAGTTCTGTTAGTGGACAAAATCGTACATATTCATTAACCGACCTATAGGACTCAGAGTCATCACCAGATGTTGTGACAGGTACATTGATTGTTTGCTACCATTGTGTTTATGCTTTGATAGATCCTGGATCTACTTTGTCTTATGTTACTCCATTTATAGCGGGGAGGTTATATATAGTAGAAGAGTCATTAGATCGACCTTTTATTGTATTTACACCAGTTTGTGAGTCCATTGTTGCTAGGAGAGTCTATCGAGGTTGCACGGTAGAAATTATCGACCATCAGACCTCTATAGATCTCGTAGAGTTAGAGATGCCCGATTTCGACGTCTTTATGGGTATGGACTAGTTAGCTTCTTGTTATGCTAATGTTTAGTGCCGAACAAAGATTATTAGATTCCACTTTCCAGGAGAGGCAGTTCGGGAATGAAAAGGCGATACAGTAACACCGAAAGGTAGGTTTATTTCCTATCTTAAGGCAAGGAGGATGATTACCAAGGGTTGTATTTATCATCTTGTTCACATTCATGACATAGATGTAGAACCCCCGACTCTTCAGTCTATTCCGGTAGTTAATGAGTTTCTAGATGTATTTCTAGACAAACTCCCTGTTATCCCTCCAGAACGGGAAATTGATTTTGCTATCGATATGCTACCAAGTACACAACCCATATCTATCCCTCCTTATAGAATGACTCCTGCCGAGCTAAAGGAGTTGAAGGATCAGCTGAAAGACTTGCTGGATAAAGGCTTTATTAGGCCTAGTGCTTCACCAGGGGGTGCACCAGTGTTGTTCGTAAGGAAGAAAGATGGCTCACTAAGAATGTGTATGGATTACCGGCAATTGAATAAGGCAAAAGTATCCCATTCCGAGGATAGATAACTTGTTTGATCAATTACAGATACTAATCAATAAATTAAATTACTGACAAATTTAATTTAATGATTAATTTCCTTTAGAGCACTACTTAACTTATTTCATGTGTCGGATTCATAAATCCACTTGCAAGGTTTGACACGATGAAAACTTGTAAGTCTTTCAAAAAGGCATATCAATCAATCTCTATAACAAGACATGAATTCCATCAACTAACTTATTATTTCACCAATATATATTATTATCATCCAATCTACTAGGCATATTGACCCATCTTAGAATCTCACCTTTTAATAAATCAAAACGATAATTAATATATACATATCATAATAGTTATATCAGGATTAAGAATATAAGTACATTTAATAGTTTAGAGAATATGTTTTTGTCAGTCAGCCTAGAACAACTATCTCTACTCGGTCCCGTTCAATACATAGAAAATGCACTAGTACAAGAAGTTGGAACTATACCGTTTCCATAATCAAGATAATTTACATATAATCTTGTGCTACAATCGTACCGATGGCATGTCAAATTTTTATCCTAGATTGTGAACAAAAAACTTTACACTTATAAGAACCGATGATTTAATCTTATGTGGATAAGCTAAAACGCTACACACTAAATCATCTACTATATAAGTAAACAGACACCATAAACGAATATATGATCGATTAAAAATGAGCAAATATTTATTCAATAATAAATATTATATCTTAACATATGGTTAATAGTATATATCCCAACACATTCACCATTTTGAAATCATCGTCTTCACTACGTCAATTGATACACCTCAAATCATATATAGCAATTTCACCCACCACTCTCAACAATTAAGAATTATGTACCTAAAATCCTTCAAATCAAAGCAAAATTAAGCTTGAATAAGGACACCCAATTGATTTTCTTCAATAAACTTTGAATACTAAGAAGTATTTTGATCCTATATTCAATACTCAACAGACCCATAGAAATTTTCCTCAACTGATTTCAATAATTGTCATTTTTCTGCAAATCTAAAAAATGCATCACCCGTTCTTCATCTTCTTCGTCCCATTCCTCTGAGAATTTGATGTAAACAAACTCTAAATTTTCTCAAAATTGACCTAAATTTTAGATATAAGCTTTTCTCGAAATCAACGAAAGCTTCGTCCTAACCGTCAACGAAAGCTGCTCCCAAACCATGAATACATATCCAATAATTTCATATGGAAGCCCATCAATTTTTAGGAAATTTCGGCGTTCTTCAAATCTAAAAATCTTAGCCATGAACTCAGTCAAACTCAGTATATGTAGCTTCAAATAATTACCAACCATCTATGTTATCAACAAGTTCCAAATTTGAAGATCCAAAATCTATCCGTGCATTTTTACATTGTGACCTTTTACTAGTTGTTAAAACAATAAATCAAAAAAGAAAAAGAATAAAAAGAAGTTTTTAATAAAATTTCCACATGTCAAACGTGTGAGTTTCACCGGCCATTTAATGTGGTTGTGACGTTTTAAGGTTGTAATAATATCAAATTTGAAAAGTTCAAAGGGGTGATAAGACCCCCATGAAATTGAAGTGTAAAGTTGGAAATCTCAAGATAGATTAGGGGGGCATTTAACTATTTTCTCAATAAAAGTAAATATGATGAAAAAAATAAATTATTAGAGCCCCTTCATTAAGTTTGGCCAAAGTTTCGCTTTAGACCCCTAATCTTGTTGAGTCGGCCCTTTTTATTTCATCAATGATACCTAGAATCCTCCAAGAAGGCTTACAAATTTTATTGATCATTTGAATCGCTATCATGGAATCCAACCCAATTTCTAGAGCCTCGAATAGTTGATTAGAGCACCATGAATACCAATTAAATTCGCTTGAGCTTCACTATAATTGTTAGTGCAGAATTGTGTAGGATATGACTAAGCACAAACTTTAAGAAATATAAATCAACATTGCAATATTATTTTTCAAAAGAGTATGTTTTTTGGACTTTTTTTTTATCAAATAAGTTGGAACATGGATAAAACATTGATAGTGTTATTAAATAAGAAAAATATATCGTATAAATTAAAATTAAAAAAAATTATTTTTAACACGCAAGATTACTTCGTGAATTTAGCACATGATTGCAGAATGGCTATGGTTGGGAAATTCTATAAGGATAGATCAACTATTGAAAATGTAAATAGCACAGGTTTGGGTGCTATTTGAAATAACACCCAATTTATTAGTCACTTCATTTGAAAGATTATGAAAAAATAGCGATTTTTAAAAAAAAAAAACACTTGGGTAATTACTTGGATTGTTGTGTACTAATTGTTATATCTTTTCCACATGGACAATGACTTGGAACATTTTTTTTAATAAATACAAAACAAAAAAATCATGATACAACCAAGACTTTAAAACCGTTAGTTCAACAATATGACTCACCGATCCTTCATTTGAAAGAAACTTGACAACATTAGTGAAGAACCATCAATTTGCATGTAAAAAAAATGTTACAAATTAACGATATAAGATTTAAATTTCTGACCTCACTTAGAAAGGTACACCCAATCATTAACACATTATATGATATTTTGAAGTGGATTCACACATCTATATTTAAGTATTTAAAAAAAAATATAACTCTATTCTATATGATCTAGAGATGGAAGGTATGGTTGATCACGTGAACTCACGGAACACCCACTAGATACGCTCATGTGTACAACTCAACTATTGTCGTGGCACAATTCAAATGATCTATGCATTTATCATTGTCGAAAATAATACTCTCTCTATATATACTATACTAAGTGATAGTATATGACTGAATATGAAATTTTTATGATCTAAAATAAGTTATGAATATATTTATAAATATATCAATTTGAAAATAAATTTGAATTAACATTGTCTAAACAAGAAAATATAAGATTTTTTTTACCAATTAAAAAAAATTACACCGCATAAAATGAGGCAAACTAAATAACAATGTTGATCTCCCAATTATTGATATGAACTAGCTAGTGAGCTTATCGTGGTTACAAAAAGAGAGGTAAATATATTAAATAATTAGCTACCCAATGCATATTTTATCCTGATGTTTTATGTACTTCTAACTATTACACAAGAGGTGAGTTATTAGGCTGTCAATTTTTTGTCTAAGTGATGAATTAAGTTAAACTATTTATTTTACATTGACTTTTTATCAAAGATAAAATAAAAATAGCAATATCGTATTGTTTACGTAAAAAATAGTCAGTTCATAAAAACAAAAACTCATGACCTACATTATGGCAGGATTTGCCTCAATTTTATTAAAACAATGAGTCTCAACGATTATTCAGATTATAAACATTTGAAATTTAGGAACTAACTCTAATCTCTAACTTCAACAATCTATGCAGATTATTGAACTCTCTTCAATAGACAATATTTTTCTCTGATGTGAGCCACTTTTAATTTGTCTTTTTATATCATTATTTGTACAACAGTGATGTGTTTTTGGTTATAATACATAAAGTATAATTTATGCTAGACTTAATGAATAAGGTTTTCAAGTCGTTTTTGAACAAATTAGTGATAGTGTTTATTGATCATATTCTGATATATTTTCATAACTAAGAAGAAGTGAAGAACACGACAATTATCTTAAGACTGAGGTAGTTGAAGAAGAACTGACTTCATTCGAGAGAAAATCGAGGCATACATATAATAGATGATGACGATCAATAAACTTCGGGCTCCCTGATAACGTTTAACTACACTTCATCCAATTCTAAGTGAAGGTGGTCGCAATCCAGTATAAACCCAACGAAGAGTTGGGGTCGATTTCACAGGAAGTGATACGGAATAGAATGCAATTATGAAGTAAAGAAAGTTCTCTAATCGTTTGTAGAAGTAAACATTATTGAAACCAATTAATGTTAATTCCAGCAGTTGACAATAAATGTCAGATGGGGGGATTAGGTTTGTCAAGTAACAACTTTATAAACTAGGAAAACAGGGGAGTAATCAAGTAGAGAGGGATCCTTAGGGATGTGATCCATTAATTTCCAATATCTCTATACGGGTGACTACCAATTATTGAAACTCACTGAGTCTTAGTGGGTAGGCTAGACTATAGATGTAATAGCCATCTCTTGATCGGCCATTACAATTTAAGCGAGTTCTCTCGAACCTCGACAAGCATAACAATGTATACAACCCAAAACCTTAATTAATCTACTCTCTCGAGCTAGCTTGGTAGGATCGAATTTAGATTCAGTCTCTCGAGCTAAATCAACGATAACCCAATCACTACAATCATCAATCGATAGCCTTAATTCTAAAACCTCTTTCTCAAGCAAGTCCGGAATACTAAGTTAGAATTGCATTTGCAACTACAATTCATAGATTGAAACACAGCTATCAATCAAACTCACTTCAAAACAACATTTCAATCTGTAATTACTAACACCCATAAGCTAATTGAAGCAATTAATCACATAATCACACCCCAAAGAATGAGAGTTTTAGCCAAACATTATAAAAACAGGAAAATATTACCAACTATGTTGTCCATGAGCTGGGTAATGAATTCCAAGACTTTACAATGCTTCAAAACAACTAAAATTCAAAACCCACTTGAAATTTCTATTGAAAACTCTAAGAACAATGTTTGGAATCAAAAGCTCAAGCTAAAATCTCTCAAATTCTAAGAGCAGTTGCTCACAATTTTCGGACCTGGAAGCTCTCTTCAAATTTTTTAAAATTTTGCATTTATACTCTTCCAAATTTTCAGCTTGTGGACCAATCGGCGGAATAAGTCATCCATCGCCGACAAATTCGGCAATGTGCCAAGTGTCTCGCTCCATCTCCTTCTTGACTTGCCTCAGCACCATTGGACTCCTGTAAATTTAGGCGATCAGAATCGTTGTCGCCGATCCATTCGGCGGTTCACCAATTGTCCCATTCCACCGCGAAGTTGGGTTTTCCTCACGGATGGCATGCTGTAACATTTGGCGAGCTGAAGGACCACTCGGCGGTTTGCTGAGTGGTCTTGGAGATCACCAGGATTACCTTCCTTCAACTTCTTCAGCTTTTTTGCTACTTTATGCCTGGTAATGTCCTTGTCTTGCCCCTTTCCCTTCATGGTTGCAAATCAACACTTTTAATATTAGTTTAGACCATAAATTAGGCATTGAGGAAACTAAAACTAGGAATATCAAGCCCTAAATGAGTTGAAATCCCTGACTCATTACTCCCCATATGGAAGATGTATTTTGAACTTAAAGAACATTGGGTTCTCCGAGAGACCCAAACGATAATATCCACTTTGACGAAAATGACCAATATTGTAGCATTTTATATCAGGACAAAATACTAGATTATATTGTTATTTACAATAGGCTCAATTTGGAACCAAGTAATAACATTAGCGGTGTCACGCTCCGAGCCTACACCCTTGATACGACTGACACTCTAGAACCATTGCTGGCCCCAAGCGAACCCTTGGCTTGGCTCAACTCTCAGCGGAAGACTTACTCAACAACATATGAACTCAAAAGTAAAACTTTACTCAAAATCTTAAAATAGTACTCAGAATATTTTAAATAAAACATTCACTGGCCAAAAAAGGCAACTCAAGTCTAGAACATCAACAATGAAAATGAAACAGACTTCTCAAATCTCTACTGTCTATGAAGCCTCTACGAACCAAGATGGTTGTCGGGACAAGACCCACGACATCCTAATAACAAAAAACTGAAAAATAAACTCAATGTGAAGTCCTCCGGAAAGCAAAGAGGCTCACCAAATCTGCATCATGAAATGATGCAAGTCAAATGGCATTAGTATATTGAATGTACGATCATGTAAGGGGAAATCTAAAACTTGACAAAGCTTGAACTGAAACTGGATAAACATACTTACCTCATCTCATCTCAACTCAACATCAACTCAACCTCAACTCATTTCAATATAAAAGCAATGACAATGATGCGATCAAAAGAAAATCTTTTAAAACAGTAGATAACAACTCAATGTATTGAAAAATACAATAATGACTCAGTTTGTATCTAAATATACAAAATAAATCAAGTTGGGAGATTTTCTAACTGACAACCATCACTATGAGATATGTGATGATACAACATCTCATTCACGCTTCCAGAACTGTCTTATATCTTGTCGGAGTATAAGACATCCTCAACTAACTGGATCCAATAAGCTATGCTTAAAAAGCAATAAGAAATCATCTAAAATGTATGACCCTTTCTACCCACGTTGGCTACATGGTTTATTAGTACTTTGAGTTGTATGAACTCGTCCCCATATCGGTGCTCAATACTACTCCCAAAAATATACTCAGGTTATATGTTTAAAAACATTTTCTCATCCTCAAACTTTGAGATTATTACTCAAAATATTCTCTTAAAAAAGATTTATACTTAAAACTCCCCATGAACTCATTTGGAAATCAAGGTTTCCTCCTCATTTTAAATGTGAAATCATTTACTCTTGGGAATACTTAGTTCCCATATATTTATTTTTAAAAATGAAACTCAACTCTACTCATCCTCATACTCAAGTCTTAAAACAAGTTTAAAAAGTTGGCAAAAGACTACTCAAATGACTCGAAATAAGTCTCGAGTTTTACTCGTAACTTTACCTTGGATTTGAATTATGAATTCAAGGGTTATAATTCATGTTATGAAGGATTTCTCGATGTTTATATGTAGTTTAGAATAGTTAGAATCAGAAAGGAGTGAAGGTATACTTTAAAAGAACTCAGGCGGAGCAAACGACTGAAAATAGGTCGGGGTATGCAACCCTGGCGCACTGAGTGGCGCGGCGCGCCAATCCTTCAACTTTATGGCGCGACGTGCTAGCTCCCTTCCCAGAAAACCCAACGAATTTTGTTTCTCATTTTCTGACCCTAATTCGCCCAGAATCGATTGCTTTCCTCAAATTTTCCTTAGATTCAATTACCCAATACAAGTACACAAGAATATACTCTCTTTTCCTCTATAACCACCCTCAACAATCGAAATCCTCACCTCAAAATTCCTCAAAACTTCATAAACAAAGCAAGAAGAACAAAACCTCAAGAACACCCATCAAGAACTCAAATAATTCAACCTCAAGAATGAAATTATGGATGAAATTTACATTTTTGGTGTGTGGGTGAACGAACCCAACACTATGAAAACTTACATACCTTGATTTGGCGAAACAAATCCTCGATTTGCAAGAAATCTTGATCGTTCTTCCTTTTCTCCTCTTTTCTCTTCTTGAACTCTATCCTAAAATCCTAAGCATAATTTAGGATTATTAAAACTGACCCAAATCAGTTTAGGCCCCTATATTATTACTAAAAAATGGTTGAAGCTGAAGGGGTAAGGAAAAGACCAAAATATCCCTCATAAATTTGGGTAACGTTCCTTAACTGGACATGTTGACTTCAAACGGGCGTTCCCCCCTCATCCGAACATAAAATTTAGCAATCTCGATGGCGTTGTAAAGAGAATTCAACAAACTTTCATTTGATTTGTTAGGGGCCACCTAACTCATCATGTACTAAAAGTTATGATCGTTTGACGTTGACCCAAAACTCATAACTTAAGCTTAACTTGCAAAATTATTGATTTGGCTCTTTCCAAATTAGTTCTTTCTAAATTTAGCTCTTTCTAAGGAGGGATGTTACAAACGATATTTTCCACTCTCCACCCATGCTAATTGTGTGGCCATTTGGCTGTACGACTTCACCAAAGACGTCGACCTTTCACACTATTAGGTTAGGACATGGATTTAAATAATCAAGATAGAATCTGATGTTTAATGGGGAGTATGCTACCATATGTTCGATTTTTAGGCATAAAATGAATTGTGATACCATAGTATGTAACATTTTGTGATTGCACGACCGATGTGGGACAAGATTTTTGTGATTGATCCCCCCGATTAGCGAGGCGTACTCCTCAACCTTTCATAGTGTAGTAGGCCAGAAATATGTGGTACCTATGGCTTGCGTTGAGGGGTTTACCATCGATATCGACTACATCTACCAATAGTTGGTTGTTGTTGCAAGTTGCCAATGTAAGGAATATTGCAAGGGAAACAAAGACAACTACTATGATCTTCATCTTTAGGGACTTTTTTTGTTTAGATGATTATCCTTCCTTGCTTAGCCCTTCATTTTATAGACAAGATTTTTGTCTAATGTGAAACACATTTGATTTGTTTGTTTATACCAACAATAATGTTTTTTTAGTTGGAACATAAAAGTATAATTTTTCAACCAATGTAATTTAGAATTTGAACTTGAAACCTTAAAGTTAAATTTTGAATCTGCTATAAATCGTTGATTCAACGTTTAGATTTGTGTTTAGGAAATTCTCTATCTCTCTCTCTATTAAGAAATATGGTAAAATAAGTAATGTATCCGATAATAAGAGAGAATGTGAATTTTTGTTAGCATTCAAACTTTGAATGTGTGACTTATGTAACAATGTAAAATGATACATTCTATCCAAATATACCGAATTTGTCTAGAATAATAACTGTTAGTTAAGAATTCAAAAGGCTCCATGTGAAACCTTATGGGTTAATATTTTCCTTTAATTCACAATATGTTGTGTTCGTTTGTCGTGTAAGTAAATAGTCATTTCATTTCCTCTTAGGCGTACCATTTATACTTTGAAGAAACTAAATGGCTAAGAAATTATAAAAAAGAAGAGAAACATCAAAGATAAAGTATGAATTGGCACTTAATTAGGACATGCATTACATTATTATTATTTTGACTAAGGTCCTTTACATATCATTTAGTATTTCAGTGTTTTGATGATTCTCACAAAGGTTGGGACCTGGTCAACGGTAGAATCGCTATCGTCCAAGTCTCAATGGTGAACACTTGTAAAGTTGCCTTGTTAGTGGTTATGTGAGAAGGACCATGTACTACTCTAATGAGAATGGACGAAGTTGTTTTTTCAACGGATAATACATAATTGGTTGATTGATATATTCAAAACAACAAACAACAAACAACAAAGATCGTTCATTTAAAAGGTGTTATATTTTTCTTTAAAGAACTCAAGCTTTAAAACACACACCAAGAGACCTTATATTGATAACAAGGGCATCTTTTAAGTGTTGTTGTCTAAATGTTTGTAATGTGCTGAAATTGTAAGATTCGTTTCTCATCTATAAAGAAACGCATCAAGTCTTTTATTTGTGTACCAAATACAAGAACGCAGTCAAAGTTAATTGTGTGTCTTGTGAGTGAATTCTATATTAATTAGATTGGTTGATTGATATATTCAAAACAACAAACAACAAAGATCATTCATTTAAAAAGTGTTATATTTTTCTTTAAAGAACTCAAGCTTTAAAACACACACAAAGGGACCTGATATTGATATCAAGGGCATCTTTTAAGTGTTGTTGTCTAAATGTTTATAATGTGCTGAAATTGTAAGATTCGTTTCTCTTCTATAAAGAAACGCATCAAGTCTTTTATTTGTGTACCAAATACAAGAACGCAGCCAAAGTTAATTGTGTGTCTTGTGAGTGAAGTCTATATTAATTAGAGTTAGTTAATATAGTAGGCAATGGAGGCATTGCTTTGGCTCAGTTGAGTAATACAGTTATTACTTGTAGTGAGATTATGAGTTTAACCTCGTTTGGTGTATTTTAAAATTGTATTTACTTGTTGCTTGATATTAATGAAAACAATTGGAAATCCTGTGAGTACATGTCATTGTTTTACTCCCTTGATCAAGGAGGTTTCCACGTAAAAACTCCTTGTCTTTATTGTTCTTTGTATTTCTTTTACTTCATTCCAGCATACCTTCGAACCAATACTATAGCACACGGTGAGTTAGCATATCTCAACAATTGGTATCAGAACTTGAACATTCTATTTGACTAACATCAAGAAAGGATCATGTGAAGCTGCACCACCAAGCTTAGAAAAAGGTCGGTCCATCACACATCCCCCTCGCTTTAATGTACAGCACTATAGGTGGTGGAAGACTATAATGCATGACTATATTATGGTAGAAGACAGTGAACTTTTGGACATCATTCTTGATGGTTCTAATGATCCTACTAAGGATGTTAAAGAAGGATATCTGACTCGCGTGGTTCCCGAAACCAAAAAGAAGTATGATGAAACTGATAGAAAAAAAATCAAAAAAAATTACAAGGCTAAGAAACTACTAGTTTGTGGCATTGGAGCTGATGAATACAACAAAATCTCAGCATGTGAAATATGTAAGGAAATTAGGGATTGCTTAAATATAGCCCACGAAGCTACTGTTCAAGTGAAGGAATTGAAAGTGGACATGCTTATGTCTTAGTATGAGAACTTCAGCATAAAGGAAGGAGAGACCATTTATGAGATGCACATCATATTCACTTTCATAACCAATGATCTTCGATGTCTTAGTGAGCCTATACATCCAAGCAAACAAGTTCGAAAGATTCTTTGAGTTCTTCCAAAGTCATGGGAGAGCAAGGTAAATGGTACCAGTGAGGCTAGGGACCTGAAGACTCTCACCATGGACGAGTTGATTGGAAACTTTCAAACTTATGACCTAAAATAGCAACAAGACCTCTCTAAAAGAGAAGGAAAGAAAGACAAGTCCTTGTCACTGAAGGCCTCCCCAAGTGAACTATCAGAAGACGATGAGGGGATGGCCTACCTGATTAGATGATTTCAAAAAATAGTAAAAAAATTGA
>JAJOOH010006185.1:0-13711 GCA_029582605.1 Solanum gracilifrons
GTAGAATATTTTTTTTCTAAAAATATATGTACGTACATATCTAACACAAAATGAGAAAAACGTAAAAAAAAAAAAAAAAAAATAGGAGCGGAGGGTTAAATAGGATGGGGTAGAATTTTTTTTTAAAAAGTTTTGTTTTGGGGGGAGGGGGGGGGGGGTTACGTGGAGGAGGTGATGGAGTGGGGTAAGAAAAATAATTTAAGTTTTTAAAGTAATATTTTAATCTTTAATTTTTAATTAATATTAATAGTTTATTAGTTAAGTTTTGTCAAGGTGGATATTTTATTAATGTGGAATGTCATGTATCAAGGTTCTTTCAAATAAAAGAGAGAGTGCATTACACACACCATTGAGGTGTGTTTCTCAAACTAAAAAGTGATAGTTTAGGTATGAAACTCACACTTTCAATAGTTTAGGTATGAAACTCAAAAAAGGGAATAGTTTAGGTGTGGTTTTGACACTTATCTCTATTATAATTAACTAAATGTAAATTATACTTACAAGTTACAACTTAAATAAGTTATAGATATAACAACACAGATCATACGTAACTATACAGTATATAAGTGAAATCAATATAACTATGTAGTATTTATTCCGTTTTCAAGCATCACATTTTTAAAAATACAATGTAAAATGTGAATTATCTCATTCATTAAATTTATGAATTATTATTCTCACCTAATTTAAAGTACAATGTATTTATGTAGATAAGTTTTTTCTACATGATTTGGCATACACTAAAAAGGTGGGGCACTAATTTGAAGAAGAAAAAAAGATATTAAATTGCTGCGAAAAATGTAGCTACATGTAGGGTAAGCAAGTCTAACAATTGAGTGGGGATTCATAATATTAAATAAAGTCAAGAATTTTGGATTGTTAATTATGGTATAATCGTAGGTGGAACTAGAAAGAGATGGACAAGTTGTTTCACATTATCAATAAGAATTGTGATAAAGTGATAAGTATTTTTTATGTTTTAATTAGAATTTTTGAATTGTACGTATTATTAAAGAGATTTTTATTCCTCAGCATAGAAATTTTCAATAAAAATTCAAATTTAATCAGATCTCAATACAATTATGGTATGTCTTAGTGAAAAATCATCAACAACGGACGATGTGATCCCATGAAGTTGTTTCACATGCCACAAAAAGATTGTTTTAGATTAGTTTATTATTTTTTTAAAAAAGAATACTGACCAGCATAAAATGTTAAATTCATGAAGTCATGTTTTTGTTTTCAGTTACACTACATAGTCAATTTTTTTGTAAAAAATATTGTTATATATATTTGATGTATAATATTATACACATTTTTACACTATTATACAAAATTACAATGTATCAAATTTGTATAAAGTTATTGTAGAATAACTTCATCCCACAAAAGATATGCTTATATACATTTCTACACTATCATATAATATTATATAGAAATAAGATTTCGTCTCCTACAAACTTCAACCCACAAAAATAGTCAAAAATATCACTAAATAGCTCAAATATTTTTAACTTCAAATTTTAAGTACAACTTTAAAATAATATCCTCCACAAACTCCAAAACTAGAGTTTTAAAATTTTCATTTCAATTCACCTAATAATGGTTTAATCTGAAATGATAAACATGAATATCACAGTCAATCAATTTCTACTTAAGAAATTATTTTTTCCATAAGTATTTCAAAATCATATTATATATGAACTACATAGAATAAAATCTGAAAGTCTCTTCCATTTACAAAATTCTAAATTTTCTTCAATTTATAGGAAATTTAATTAGTTCCATTTTAATACTACTTTTCATAACTGAAAAGTGGAAATATATTATGTGTATACATAAATCAAATTAATATTTAAAAATATTGAATCAAGTTAAACACCGTTACAAATATAAAATGAAATGAAAGGGATATTATATTGGATTAATTCAAATCTAATATCTACTTGTGGTCTAATGTAGAATAAATAATCTAACATAATGTGTGCATATGGGTTACAACTAAAATTCACTCGTCTATAACAATTATTTTCTTTAATTTAATAACATTTTATTATAACAATATCTCATATTATGTTACTATGTGATATGTATTTTATAATAAAATTTTGCTATAAAAAATCAAAATAAATTACATCGTTATTAAAAAGTTTAACATGTATCCAGAGTGACCAAACTAAAATAGGATGTACATAAATTAGGCATAAAACTCCAATTCCCTTCTCTAAAATATCATAGTAGGACCAGTCTAATATAAAGTGGGCATAAATTGGATTAATATTTAATGTCAACGCATTGGTTAGTGGAATAAAAATTATGAGAAATTTAGAGTTTAAATTTTAATTGAAATAAATAAAAAAATAAAAAGTCAAAAAATTTATTTTCAATTTATTCGAGGACATAAATTTAGATAAGGGAGTGTGAAGGGCGCGGATTAGGATAGAAGGTTAGTTGGTAGCAGTGTGTTGTTTTGCTATTTGTATATACTAATAGTCGTAGTATTGATCATGTAGTTTCTCGTCCTTCGATTTTTGTTACTATATATTGTTTCTTATACCTTGATTATCAGATTATTTATTTGTATTTTCTATTATGTAACTAATTGTTGTTTCTTATGCTTTCTTTATTTTTTTTTATAGGACTTTCTGGATTGTTTTTCTTTGAGCCGAAGATCTATCGGAAATAACCTCTCTATCTGTAGTATAAGAATAATATCTGCATACATTTTATATTACTTATACCTCACTTTGTGAAGCTACGCGGAATATATTATTCTTATTCAAGTTAAATTTTAATGAACAAATTTATCAAATATAGTACGAGATTTTGATAAGAAGAAACTAAAAAAATTAGTTCGAATTGGAGTATTTTGGTTACTAAACAACACCTACAAAGATACAGAGATACCGTACCCAAAACTAAAAATCTAGTTCGAACACAAATCAATAGTGCAAATTGATCATAAAACACATTTCAAACCTATCAAAATCGTCAAATCATTATTTTGAGGTTATCATAATTGAATGTTGCTCGAGGTCAACTCTAAACTTAATGAAAGAACTCCATAATCCTATTCAAGGGTCCAAATTATCCTCGAGTACCCAGGGACCCTTGCAAACCATCCAACTTAGTCACAATTCACCCTTTGGACTTAGTGGAATCTTCAAAACTCGAACCCATACTCGTTAATCCAACATATTGACTTTGGTGAACCCTCTTAAGTTTCAAACTTTCAACACTCACCAACTCTTCCAAAATACATTTGACCAATTGGAAAGTCGTATCACCCATCTCCACAAGTCATGAACGGCTAACCAAAGCTATGTGGAGGGTGAAACTGGGAAAAGAAATAAAAATTACAAAATGACCTTGAGAATTGTTACACACAACCAACAATCGCTACCAACTAATATCATCAACCACCACTATTAATCATCACCATCACCACTAGCTACTATACATAACTATTGCCATCAACCAATGTTATCACCAATCATCCCTAGTCGGTACTTGCAATCATATTTGTTAGACATCTTTACCACCAATCATATTATAATTTTATAATTTTTTAATTGTATTGTTCGGTTAATTAACATTTATATGAAAGTTATATTTATTAATCTAATGCATATAAATATTATACATTTAGATATTCACAAAACAACAATCAAATTCTAGCTCAAATTTTAATATAATGTTTGAATATTTAAACAATTTTTATACACATCTTAATCTTTGAATATGTCTTCAAATTTTGACTTTACGAAAGAAAAAAAAAAAGCATTAGCCCCTCATTCACTCTCCATAATTGTAAAATAATGTATAGTAAGATATTGAATTTAAATTAAATATATTGAATGCTTCACAGCTTTGTTTTTTTCTCTTAATACGCTAGAAAACTTGACTTTAACATATACACATAATGTTTATTTATGTGATGGAGAAAATTTAAGAAGAAAAAATGTAAAACATGATAAGAAGAAAATTAGTTTACATATTTAGCAAGTTCACATGACGTGTTTAGTACTCCTCCTAGCCACTTTACTTATTATTCTTGCGTAAAATAAGGGTCCAAAATAATTGTTAATTTAAAAAATCAAAATATAATTTGAGTATACTCATTCTATTTTGATTTTAGTAATAATTATTTTTGAAAGTAAACATTGACTAATTAGTATAAAAAAACTAAGTGAAGAACGCAAACATATACACTTCAATATTATTGTGATCGCTTAAATTAACTTTCTTTTTATTTATTAAAGAGAAA
The DNA here is from genome assembly GCA_029582605.1 of Solanum gracilifrons. Taxonomy (NCBI): domain Eukaryota; kingdom Viridiplantae; phylum Streptophyta; class Magnoliopsida; order Solanales; family Solanaceae; genus Solanum; species Solanum gracilifrons. The sequence goes on from JAJOOH010006185.1 coordinate 4,268, forward strand.
ATATTTATTGTAAAAATCTTACTAACTTAGTAGATCGACTATCTACATTTACTTTTAGTTTTTTTTTTTTAAATGACTATCTACACTCTGACGTGAGTATTCTATTCACACATTGTAATTATTTCCAATTTCCCCTTTTCCTATTTTTATTTTTCCCTTAAGAAAGAATATTTATTGAACAAAAATATCATTTTAAATAATTAAAATAATAAATAAAAATATGGTAATCAAAATAGACAATTTTTTCTTTTCTAGAAAAGAATCGTCTCAAATTAAATTATGTACATCTTTAGTTATATTGCTCTTTTAAAGAGTTCATCCTTTTTCTTTCTTTCTTTATGCTTTAAATAAAATTAAATAAAAAGACAAAACAAGATAAACAAAATTAGCAACCACTGCACTCTACATTAATTAGACCTCCCATTTGGACAATCAACAAATCGAACAAAATCAATATACTTTCCTAGTTGAAAAAATCTTCTCCTCTTCTTTAGTTATTGTGGTTGCTTAGATTATTTTTTTTAAAAAAATATTAAAAAAGAATTATTACAAAATCTTACTAGTGAGAATTTTATTCACACATTGTATTGTTCACGGATCGATTTGGGTCAGTTATTGGTCAAAATTAAAACCAAACCAACTTAATCGGTTTCAAAATTATCAAAATCAAACCAAATCAAATATAATATACATTTATCGGTTTAGTTGTTATCGATTTCGGTTCGGTTTGAATTAGTTTAATTAGTTATTCAATTATCAGTCATACACAAAAATAAAAGAAACAATTTAAAAGATGAAAAAAGTGACAACAATCCATTCAAAATGAAAAAATAGTTAGAATGACTAACATTATAGAACTCTCGATCACTTAATTTACTACGAACAAAGCTTCAAAATTCACTATTTTGTCCTAGAGGGAAGAGACAATCAATCCCACAAAGAATGTTCTTACCTTGAACATTTTTACTTTCATAAGTAAATTATAAATAAATTTTGATGAAAACATATATGAGATCTTTAAATTGTTTATAAAAATAATATATTATGTATGTAAAATAATAAAATATATATGTATATAATTTTTTGGTTTGGTTCGGTTATTTTTTTATTTTTACGAACAAAGCTATAATCAAACCAAATACTATCAATTTTTAAAAATCTAAAATCAAATCAAATCTAATCCAAATAAAATTGATTTATTTAATCGGTTTGAGTCAATTTTTATCCGGTGCACACCCCTAATTGTAATCATTTCTCCATTCCTCTAATCCTAATCTCTTTTTTTTTAAATTCATTGAACAAAAATTATTATTTTAAATAATTAAAATGATAAATAATCTTTTAATAAATATATTATCTTTTCACGGTGAGGGTTTATTTAGTGTGCACAAAGTGCTCACCATAGAAACTGTGATAGAAATCATAACGGCTATGAGTTATTCTGAATTTTTAAAAATAAAATAAATTATTATGATAATTAAAATAAATAATAAAATTGCTCTTTTTTTAAAAGAGTTTATCATTTTTCTTTCTTTCTTTCTTTTTTTCTTTCTACTTTCAAATAACAAATAAAATGGTCAGGAGGCGAATATTTCTTCTAGAAAAGAATCATTTCAAATTAAATTATGTACATCTTTAGTTAAATTGCTATTTTTAAAGTGTTTATCCTTTTTCTTTCTTTCTTTATGCTTTAAATAAAATTAAATAAAAAGACAAAACAAGAAAAACAAAACTAGTAACCACCACACTATATATTGATTAGACCTCCCATTTTGACAATCAACAAATGAAACAAATTCATTATACTTTCCTAGTTGAAATAATCTACTCTTTTCATGTTCGTTACCGTGGTTATTTAGATTAACTCTCTTTTTATTTTAAAAATGAATAAAAAAATTATTCTAAAAAATCTTACTAGTAACTTAATTAATTGAACAGGAGCGTTGTAATTATTTCCCCATTCCTCTTATCCTATTCTTATTTTCATAAAAAAAAATATCCATTGAACAAAAATTGTTATTTTAAATAATTAAAATGATAAATAATCTGTTAATAAATATATTATTTGTTTCATGATGGGAGGTTTATCTTGTGTGCACAAAGTGCTCATCATAGAAACTGTGACAGAAATCGTAACGGCAATGAATTATTCTGAATTTTCAAAAATAAAATAAATTATTATGATAATTAAAACACATTATAAAATTTCTCTTTTCAAAGAGTTTATCCTTTTTCTTTCTTTTTTTCTTTCCACTTTAAAATGAAATAAAATAAAAACAAAATTAGCATCCACTAAAACACTATATATATTACTTAGACATCCAATTTTGACAATCAATAAATCAAACAAGATTTAATACAGTATAACTTTCCTATTTATATAACTCACAAAATCTTTGAACTTTAATTAATTATAAAAGCGTTGAAAAAATCTTCTCCTCTTCTCTTCTCCAAAATTCTCAAAAATGATACCCAGAAAGAATATGGGTCGGGCTTCGCCATTGTTACTGATCTTACTTGCATTAGGTTTCTTCTTTGCAACATACAATTTGGTTACATTGATAATTCACAATAGGGCAACGACAAGTAGCAGTGTTAGTATTAGTACTAGTGGTAGTAGTAGTAATGGTGGAGGATCGGAATGGTTTGACCCGGTTAAGGAATCGAATTTAGTGCAATCCGGTGACCGGAAATTCCACGTGGCATTGACGGCGACTGATGCGCCGTACAGTAAGTGGCAGTGTAGGATTATGTACTATTGGTATAAGAAGATGAAGGAGAGGGATGGATCCGAAATGGGTGGGTTTACTCGGGTTTTGCATTCGGGTAAACCTGATAATTTGATGGAGGAGATTCCTACTTTTGTTGTTGATCCTCTTCCTGAAGGGTTGGATCGGGTGAGTTTAATTTTTATAAAAAAAATGCTGGTTTGGATGAATTATTCTTTTGGGTTTTGCGTATTTTTCAAATATTTAAACTGTTAGTTGTGGAATTTTACTCGTGCATGAAGTAGTGTTTAGGTCTGCATATACTATACATCACTTGTGGGATGCTATGTTGTTGTTGTTGTGGAATTTGTGTATCCTCATATGTGTTTTATTGTAGGATATGATATGAGTACAATTTTTACTCTTTTAAATGTTAATTAGAACTTTGTGAAAAACTTGGAATTGATGGTTTGAGACTTGAGGAAGTGAATTTTATGTTTTTTTCATGTTGAGGTTATTTTGGAAAGGTTTACGTTTTGATAATTTGATTATAACCTATGTGACTGATAAGTTTACCCCTTTTCTTGGGATTGGTTAGTTTCTGGCTTTGAGGAAGGAGGTATTAGTTTCTCATGTAAGTAAACAATAGAGTTGAATAGTTTGAGTTTTAAATTTTTGGGAAGATTGGTGAGTGTCTTAAATTTTGGTATATGGAAAGTCTGAGTGTATGGGAATATGTTCTTGTGAGTGGCATATACAGAATTTCATCGAGGGTGTTTGACAATTAACGAAGGTGGTGGCTGAACCCGTGATCACCAAAGTAACCCAGGGAGTGTGAGAAAGCTTCTTAGATGTTTCTTTAAGCTTTAAGTTTGATTGGGAAAAGAATCTACATCAGAGTTTCTATTATTTTACTGAAGGAACTAAACAACTTGTTTATATAAACGGAAACATAGCCGAATTTGGCCTAAAGCTTGTGTTATTCCCTTGAGGTATCAAGGGGAGTTGGATCCTATCTCAGTGATGCTGATTTCTGAGTAAATCTTTCCGTGCTATAAATAAAAAGATTACACAAGCTGGGTTTCGGACCCATGGCAATAGCAAGAGAAAGTATCCACTTTCCCCTTCAGTGAGGTGCTGAAATGTTTCAACACCCTTCACTTGAAATATATATGGTTTTCTCTTCTTCTTCTTTTTCTATTTTTCATACCTAAACAGTACTTTTTACGGCAAAAGGAAAAAGAGAGTGAGGAGGGTTTTGCACAGATTGGAGCTTGTCTTGTACTTATGTCAGTTTCAAAATTGGTATAATAAATCCTATGAGAGATCTTCTTTGTAGCCTAGGGTACAATCCTTTCCAAATACTAGACTATCAGTTGAAGAAGCTAATATTCCCCTTCATCCTGCTTAAAGAAGCTATTGAATTAAAACTGATTTTGCAGGTGAAGATGATTCCGGACTATTTGCCATGTCTGGAATCATCTTAATCTATTCTTTTATTTCTCAAAAACGAATAGGTGATGATGATTCCAGATATGGCAAGTAGTATCTTTTCTCCAGGACATAAGAGGAAAATGTAGATATGTCAAAAATCCGGTCTCTTTTGACAAGTTAATTTTTTATTATGGGCAGAGCTTGTCAAGGAAATAAGAAGGGGAAAGATTCTTGGTGGAAAGGAAGAGAAAATAAGCAAGTAAAAAAGATGGCCATGTTTAATGAATCAGTTAGAGTTGGCCATTACAAATTTTCCTGCTATAGACTAGCCAAGATGAAATTGGCTCAAACTCTTTCCAATAGTTTGGCTCTTCCATTTCTGCTAGTGCATGCCAAGATAGTTTGGTTTTCCATCTGCTCAGTTTAGGTCTTTCATATCTTCTGTCCCGGGGCTCAAACTATGTATGAACTTTTAGATAGCTTTAGGGGTGATATGGCTTTGACCTGTTCAAATTATTTTTCCTTTGTTCAAGGAAATATTTGTCAGAGGGAAACTTGAGTGATTTCTTCAGAAGCTCAAAGCTTAGAACAGGAAAATGATTTGATTTTTTTCTCTTTCAACAGTTTACAAATGAATCAACAAATGGTCATCTGCTGTTTGAAATCATGGGAGCCTCGAGTAGTTTACCGAAATTGAGTTGTTCTGACAATATCTTTTATTTATGTGAAAGCTTTGATTCTCTGAGTTTAATTACTTAAGTTGCTTCACCAGCAAAATGTTTTCTCATCCTAACTTTTCTGAAAACTTTTCCATTTTATCTTCAGGGTTATATTGTTCTTAACAGACCATGGGCTTTTGTTCAGTGGCTTGAAAAGGCAACAATTGAAGAAGAGTAAGTCACTACGCTGGATAATGTATACCATTTTTTCGTGCATGCATATAGTCTGAACGGTACAATATGATATGACTGATGCAGATACATTCTAATGGCAGAGCCCGACCATGTATTTGCAAATCCCTTGCCAAACTTGGCTCGTGGAGATCTCCCAGCCGCATTTCCCTTTTTCTACATAAAACCAGCAGAACATGAGGAAGTTATACGAAAATACTATCCAGAGGATCTAGGCCCAGTGACTAATGTTGATCCAATTGGAAATTCTCCTGTAATAATTAAAAAGGTTAGCTGTAATATGCTATGTGATGAAAATGCTGTCTGATCTCATTAGTATGTCTGGTTTTTGGGCTGGTCATGTCTCTGGTCCATGTAATCATTTTTGGTCTTCTGTGTTGTTTTTTTCTGATGTTGCAGTCCATTTTGGAGAAAATTGCTCCTACATGGATGAATATTTCTCTGAGGATGAAAGATGATCCAGAAACCGACAAGGCTTTTGGCTGGGTTCTGGAAATGTGTGTGATGTTTTTGTTTCTCATTTCAGCTGTTGCTCGTAGTTGATGTTATGTTTGGCTTATGAAGTCTAAATTTAATTTGTATTTCCTTGTTCCAGGTATGGCTATGCCGTGGCATCTGCTTTACATGGTGTGCGGCACATTCTTCGAAAGGACTTCATGCTACAGGTCTACAAGAGCTAAATGAAAATATCTTTTTCTTTGTTATGTTATGCTTGACTAATCCCTAGCTAACATATGTCGGTCATTTTCAGCCACCTTGGGATCTGGAAGTTGGAAAGAAGTTTATTATTCATTATACCTATGGATGTGATTATAATATGAAGGTAAAATAAACACTTACAGATTCTGTTCTTGCAAACATGGAATTTTTTGCCTAACCTGTAACAAACATTGTTATGTTCATTGAATCCTTTTGATGATTAAACAGGGAGAGTTGACATATGGAAAGATTGGTGAATGGAGATTTGACAAAAGATCTTACCTACGAGGCCCTCCACCAAAAAATCTTAGTTTGCCCCCTCCAGGGGTTCCTGAAAGTGTGGTACGTTTAAATCTCTGTTTACAGCTTTGCGGTAAGCTGTAGAACTACTAACTTTATAAAAAGTACCTGGGAAATCATTCAAATTTGTACTGCCAACTTTAGAATTGAGATTGCCGAGATTTATATGTTGTGTAAACAACAGAGGCTATCTTTAGTTTTGGTACTGTCCCATTGCATTTGTTTTGCATACTCTGATCAGATTGACTTCCCTTTCTTGACGTGGCCAAAAGGTACTAGCATATGTTATGGCTTCCCTTTGCTTCATAGCTTCGTTTTACCTTATTGGTCATTGCTGTTTATCTTTCTTCTATCATAGAAGTTTGCGACTATAGAGCCTCAGGCAACAACTATTTTTGACGTTTTTTCTCAAGATGAAACCTGTAGGATAGACTAATGGGAATAGATGGACATGAGAATCACCTTAGTTCAGGGCTTACTAGAAACAATAGTCCATCTAATATGATGACACTGGTAAATATGGCTCTTCTAGAAGGAAAAGGAAAAGACAAAATCCTATTGCCATTACCAAAATTATGCATAGTTTTTATTTCAGGTCTTATATTTCCTAAGTTTGGATTGACTTTTGGTTTTTGACTTATTCTAACTTATGGCTGACTTATTTTTATCATTTTAGCTTAAAACGAAGTGCTTATTTTTTTCTGATGATTGTGGTGTCTGTGCTTATTTTTGTGTACCTCGACTAATTCCACGGGGTACCTGCCATCTCCCACCAACAATAGGTACCAGGTAACTATATCCACCAAGGCTAGGACAGATATAAAGAATCACATAGTTTTTTTGTCTCCACTGGAATTTGAACCTGAGCCTCATGGCACTCAACCGTTTCATTGACCACTAGGCCACACTCTTGGGTGCATTATAAGCATTTTTTTTTACTCGAACAATCCAAAAGTGCTTAAAAGCTATTTTGGCTTAAAAGCACCCAAAATATGTCAATCCAAACAGACTTTTAGTCCTATTAGAGATTTATATGCTGCTACTAGAAACAATAGAGAACTTCTAGCATTTCTGTTATTTTCTTATTTGGTGTAATATTGATCTGCGATGAGCTTAAATGGAGAGACATGGTAACATGTCTGCCTCAGTTAGAGCGTGACAGATCTGTCTTTCCTCATAACCCGTTTTAACCCAAAGCGTATAATTTGTCCTTAACCAATGGACATATGTGTGATCATTTAGACAATTAAATCTCATCACAATGACAGATGCTAGCAGACATGCATGTTAACTGCACACATACAAGTGGGGAGGAAAAGTGTCAGTATCTGCAAGGAACCAGACTTATTTTTATCACTGCTCATGTCGTTTCCCCCCCTTTTTGTAGGTAAGATTAGTGAAGATGGTTAATGAAGCTACTGCTAATATCCCTGGATGGGAGACAGAGTGAGAATGAGTCAAACTTGACTTGTGTATTTACCTATATTTATACTTTGGCCATCTTCCGAACCACAGCGCATGGTCAATAGTTTCCCAGAAGGCTTCAAGATGGATTATCTTTAGACCAAATATATGATTTAAACAAGTTAAATAGAAGTGGTGTCATACTAGAGTAGTTCTGTTCTTCATAGATATTTCTCTTCTCCCTCCATGGTACTTGTGGACTAAACTATAAAGCTAGTATTCTTTTTGTAAAAATCTGTTGTGTAATGTCTTTAAAAGTGTAATAGGTGATCTGAGGTCTTTTTGAGCTAAATTATGTCGCACAAGTTTTTGTGTCTATAGAAGCGATCTTTAGAACTTAACCGATGGCTGACTTATGCTGGAATTTTTCTTGTTTCTTTGAAGAGGCAATATTCTGTAGTTGCATTACACTGATGTAATTTTCACTTACAATTGTTTCTTCTGGTGTTTTTCCTCTTGAAAGAATCAGTGTGAGTTATAAAGTTGGAAGTAAGGGGTCGATTGGTGTGATGGATAAGAGAAAGTTATCATGGGATAAAATTTTAGTATCTCTTAGGGGTCGTTTGGTGTGAGGGATAAGAATATATAGTCCTGGGATAAAAGTTTGGTGTCTTGATTGGTTGGCATGTTTGGGATAACTTATCCCACCATTTATACAATAGTGATGGGATAAGTTATCCCTATCCCATATACAGGGTGGGATAACTAACCCCAGGATAATTAATCCTGCGATAACTAGTTCCGAACCAAACTAATCCCTTCTATGGTTACCTAGATGGGATAGCTTTTCCCAGGATTAATAAATTGTACTGGATAAGTTATCCCTCTCTGGGATGAAATAGTAATCCTAGGACAACTTATCCTGGGATAAAGTATGTATTTCCCCTTAAACTCTCTTTGATACACCACTTTAACATTCATCTATATTAACATAATTTTTAACAACTATAGTAACCTTCACAACCTTAATTAATAGTTTTTTTATGATAATATGTTTTTCTATTAAAAAAAATTACATTTTATAAATATAGTAACCTAATTCTTATGTTTATTTACATTTTGATTTTTCTTAAAATATTCACTCCACTACTAAATTGCATATCTTGAAGGGGAACTTTCGCAAATAGCCACTTTAATAAACTTAATTATGATCCATAGCTATAGTTTGTATATTTACGGGTTATAACTACAGTTTAAGCTGTCTCGTTTGTATAATTCGTAGGTTTGTAAAATACGCAGGTTTATATAATTTGCGGGTGAGTTTGTATAATTCGCGGGTACATTTGTATAATTCAGTTATTTTTGTATAAACTCGAAATAACAAATTTATACAATTACAAACATATGAAGTGTAGGCAGTTATACAAATTATATTATACAAAATTTATACAAACGTGCGAATTATACAAAACTAAAAAGCTAAGTCGCGTAATTATAGCTAAAAGTAGGTCGCGAATTGTAATTAAGATAAACTATAGCTATGTAACTAATTAACTAGTATATGTTTGCTTATACGCGTCATTTTCCTAAAATTTGAATTAAGTAGTTTATTACTCAGTTAAAAATTATATACCATGTATCAATTAAAATATAGATAACTTCAATAAAATTTATTTTACTTTGATAAACTAAAAATATAAGTTTTATTTTTAAGCTAAATAAGATGGAAATGTTATTTTTAAGCTAAATAAAGATGAAAGTTTTATTTTTAAGCTAAATAAGATGGAAGTTTTATTTTTAAGTTAAATAAGATGAAAGTTTAATTTTAAAAACACACAATCATGGAAATGCACACAAAAAAATATTTAAGCTAAATAACATGAAATTTTTATTTTTAAGAATGAATATAGCTAAAGCTTGCAAAGAAAGTGTAAAAAAAAAACTAAGGTGAAGGGTATTTTTGTAGACAAACAACTTATTCTTAAAAA